>JAOWBB010006551.1:0-23269 GCA_028565995.1 Ricinus marginatus | reverse complement strand
CCCCGCCCCCCCCCCCAAAAAAAAAAAATTTTTTTCTTTTCCTTGTTTCTCTTCCCTTTTTAATGCATTAAAAGGTTTCCGCGGAAGCTAACGAGCAACAAATTACGCCCGTAAAAATGGCCAATTAATAAACGGGTAAAAAGAAAACGAGGAGCAAAGTTTTTAATCTTGGAGGTTTCGTCCGCCCCAAACTTTCGCCCCCGTGGGATCGTTTCCGGGGCGGACGGGGTCATTTTCCTCCCGAAGATCGGGGCCGAAACTTTTTAATTATAACAAATCCCCGGACTCCGAGGAATTGCGGACGACGGGGCGGGGACCGCTGCGGGGCCCGGGCCCTTCCGGCTCGATTCCGGCTGCGGAATTCCCCGGCCACGTCGAGGCGGCGGAAATTCCGCCGGGACCATTTTCATTCCCCAAATCGCACAGTTCCCGCGCGCGCAACACCCGGCTCCTCGCTTCGCGAGAAGCGGAAGAACCAAATTAAAACGGCGGGGATCCGTACCTGAACGAACCCGGGGGTTGCGACGCGCGCGGGCTTTTTTTTTTTTTTTTTTTTTTTATGCAGCCCGCGTCCAGTACACCTGACTCGCTTCTCAACATCGATTCCTGCCACGTCGAGAAATTGTGCGCTGCGCATTCGCCCGGGTTGAAATGGAGCGTCGTACCTGGTTTTGTTGCTGTTTTATTTTTTTTTCCGGGCCCTTCCCGCAGCGAGGGAGGCGCAGAACTGTCCCGACCGCAGCCTCCGAGAGCTATCGATTAATTCCCGTTTATGATGCGCGAAAGAACCGGGTCTCGGATGAAATTCAAAAAAGCGCGGGAAATAATCCCTTAATTCGTTTTTAATTATTAAATTAATCTCGTTTACATTGGAGAATTTTTCGGTTTTTTTTTTTTTGCTTTTTCCCGTCGGCGGGGAAGAAAGGGGCTGGCGAATTTGATTAGGGGTTCACGATTGAAATAATCGCGAGGGAATTTCGCGCCCGCTTTCGGTGCGGGTTTCGAGATGTTTTTCGATTAATCGAAGCACCGGGGGAAGGGTCCCAGACCCGTCTCTGTTTTTTATCAGTGCATTAGTGTTTCCTCCCTTTTTTGCGCCCTCGCCCCCGCGGCTGGAATTATCTCGTCTCCAGCTGCTACGTAATTTCTGTTTTCCTTACGGACGCGGCCTTTCGTGTTTTTTTTTTTTTTAATTTTTTATTTTCTTCTTTTTTTTTTTTTTTTTTTTTCCTTCGACGATCCTCCTGCGGGCCTTCCGATCGAGCCCGCTCCACGTTCGTGATCCGTCCGAGAGCCTCCGAGACGGCTCCCGAGGCCAGAACGCCGCCTTTCGTTTCGGTCGCCTTGAATCGCGGAGGCCTCCGCTTCCCCGCGCGTCCTACTCCGTCCGAAACGCACGGGAATGCCCGCGAATTGTTTTTCCGCTTGAAATTTCCTCTCGGGTCGGGAGCGGGACGTCGATCCCAGAAACAAATTACGCCCAATTATTGAATTAGGTTTCGGGGAGAAGATTCGGAATCCTCTGGACTTTGCTGTCGCGCGCGCCGGGCCCCCGAAGAGCCTCGTGCCGGCGTCCCAGCGGCACAAAAGTGGAGCGATATCCTTCTAATAAGATATTATAATTTATTCTAATAATTTATTTCATGAATAATAATATTTTCATGAAATGGGAAACAAAATGGCCGAAGGTTTCTCCTGTTCATAAATATTCAAGCCATGCCTGGACTCGAATACAAAATTTCCTTGCTTTATGTCGGGCTCCAAATGTAAGGGGCCCATTTTGAGGCAATCAGTGGGGGATCTGACTAATAAACTGCAGTTACCATATAATTCAGGAACTCACAAAAATAATATTAATTTTAATCATTCCTCTCGACTTTCAGTTGTGGATTTCTGTAATTTATTTTCACGAGATAGTTAATATCTCCGATTGTTGTTACGTTAAAAAGACCAAAAAAAAAAAAGATACTTATTAACCGGAATTTATTAAGTAATTGGATGTTACAAAACTCCGTACCAGATGTCTTATAAGCGGCGTTTCCTACTTAATTTTTGCCTTTGAAGGAGTCGAGGGTTAGAAAAACGTGTCACACCGGGGCAATAATCACGTAATTCTGTTATTTTCGTTATGTCCGTCGGAGTTTAAGGATTGTTGCGTGGCAGGTAACAGAAAATTTAAACTTCATAATGGACGCCGCAGGAAGGATCCACAAATCGAGCGAAAACTGTCTTTGTGCCCCGTCAATTTCGGCGCTGCAAACAATCCAGGTGATTGAAGAAGAAGAATGGCAGGATAAGATGGGAATTAAAAAAAAAAAAATTGGAATTTTTGGCATCCCCCTTTGCGCTTATCCGATGTTTACCATACTGTCAAATTACGCTCACCCCAATACCTCGCACGTATGGAACCACAGATGTTGCACCCCGACACAATGCCAGAAAACGGCCCCCTTTTCCTTTGTGCCCTTCCTTCGCCATTGTCGAATATCGCTCTATGGTTCATTAAAGCGAGATTGATATTCTCCCGGAGCATCACCGAAGACACCGCCAACCGAATAATGAAACGCGATACGGGGCCGGGTAATTCCGAGCTTTTTTTCCACCCCGTTCACCCTAACGACCCAACCCGAAGGGGTGAACGCGAAGGGATGTGCGACTTCCGCCGAGGCGCGAATGGGTCTACGCTTTGACGAAACAATCGGAAGATGAGGAGGCCCTTAACGTGAATGACGTGGCACAAAAGGATGAAGGAAATGAAAAAAGAAAGGAATAAAAACGGAAGCAGGCGATAATAATATTTTGACAGAACAAATTAGAATGGGTAGCAGTACTCGATGGGTATTTTTTTTTTTTTTTTTTTTTCTCGTTCCCGGGTACTTGAACATATCATGTTCTTTTTATCTGGATGTTCTCTTGCTAAAGTGAAAAGCATTCCACGGATTTTTGTCCCTCATCTCGAACGGATCCGGTTCCAGATGGCGCCTTTTATGCAGCCTTCCTGTTTGCTGCCACGGCCGTTTCTTTCGTTTTTTTTTTTTTTTTTTAACGGGTCCCTCCGCATTCCCGAAATGCGCAGGTCTCGACCTCATCCTTCCGGGGTGCGCAGCAGTGGACGAACCCTTCGCTCGTCCGTTTTTTCTGACCCAACCTCGACCAGTTCGGAGCGGTCGCCGACAATAAGCCATTTTCCACTTCCACGATCGGACGCGCACCGGTTTCTTGCGGATGATGCGCGATCCGCCTTTGCCGGTTAACCGGAGCCGGGTTGTTTTATCCGGTGCCGAAGGCGTGCAGCGGCGTGCGCCTCTCCTTTCCGTCCGTCGGGCGACCAATAAACCGAAATCCATTTCAATAAGTGGATATCAACGTGGTTACGGCCGGGGAAAGGGTCATAATCACGGTCGGTGCTATCGTTTTATATTTCTTGTCCACTAATAGCTCCATAACTGTTAAACTGGCTCGCCAAAAGAAGAGAATCTCTCAAATTGGACTTTATTGCTGTTTTTAACCTTTACTGCCTCCGAGGGTGTAGTTTCCCGATTTAATCTGACTTTTGTGTCACTTCATTTTTCTTCTTCTTCCCAACCCCGATCACTCAGAGGTTTGCGCCGACGATTGCTGACCATCCCCCTCTCGCGGAGGGATGAACTTTGCGCGGAGATCTCTCCGATAGCCGTTTCGAGTGCGGGGCCCACCCTCGGTTGCCCGGGTCCTTCCGCTTCGGCTTTCGGTGAAACAGATTTGGCTTCCGACAAAAGGCCTCAAATCTTAATGACCGAGTACCGTACGGGTCTCACCCGGGACTTTCTGTAAGTACATAATAGCCCACTCGGAACGGTTTTGACAACGTTAAATTAATAACAATTTCCTTACGGTCTTGTTTTTCACATCAACAAATGATCTTTCATAACTTTTCATAACAACAATGTCCGCTTCGTGATTTGTGTATCCGAGGCAGAAAAATTTCTCTTGGCCCGATTCCCCCAAACGGAGTTTGTCCAGTTTGGCGTTTTCCCCGCAAACGGAAGGTTGCCTTCACTTTTGGTGCGCACTTTTAAAATCCGAAAAAATTGATGGAAACAAATTTTCGGAACGTGTCATGGCTCGGTGCACATCCTTTGAACCCATTTCAAATGTTACGAGTGCAACACTCTTCCATATTCGTTTCAAATATTCGGCATATTCAATCATAATTATGCTCCCTTCACATTCAATTTTCGATAATTATATTAAAGGTTCGAACAGCGGAAAGGTATATTTTTTAAAGTCCGGATTTGCATAAACCTTTTCATTGAAAATGAATCGTTATCGGATCTTTACCCCGGCGTTTAGCTTTACCTCTCTGCTCGGACCGGGGCACCGAGGCTCGATTCCGATGATTTTCCCGATGGAGGACGGAAAAATTTTGCTTGGCTCCATTTTGGGGGGCACCTTTTGCGCCGTCGTTTCGAATCTCCGAAATTTGCAACTTGCACCGTCTTCAGGTACACGACGATTGACGATTTCAACGCGTTCGGTGCCCTCCTTCTGACGCTTTGCAGGTTCGACCTCGGTCCCGGCGGTCCGAGATAAGAGTTCGCTTGCCGGCGTTTCTGCGTTTTTCCCGTTCCTCGGCGTTCGAGCGGGGGCCGTACCTGCTGAAAAACCCCCGCGGGCCGTCTCTCGATCCGAGAGGCCCGAAAGCACGCTTTCGCATTTCCTCCGCGGGCCGCGATTCGACGAAGAAAAAAAAAAAAATATGTTTAGATGCAAACCACAAAATTATCTCAATTAATTATATCCTTATCCGTATCTAGACTTCCAGATTGGCAAGTAGTAATACTTAATTTAATGGTATAAACCAGCCATTACATTTATGGATTTGTTGCTTTATGCAAATTAGGCTCTGCACCGAACCGTGCCGAGGACCTGTCAAGGATAAAATAAAAACGATTCAGGCTCGGAGTCAATAAAAAGAAACAAAATGGCAGGGATTCGACGTGAATGGCGGTTCCATTAAGGCAGCGTCTTCTTCATTTCTGGTGCCACGACCGAAGGCGAACGGTTTAATTAGACGGGCGGGAATCATCCCGATCGTGGAAGGTGATATTGGCGAGGATGGCTCGGCGAGTCGAATGTCGGGGGCCCCTGAGGAAAGCGTCCCTGGAATGCCCGTCCCGGGGCATGACGTGAGGAGGATGGAAGAATGGCAGCCGAGATAATGAAAACGTTTAGCGTTCGTTGATGTAATCGAATGACAACTACCAACCGACGGACGGGCAGGGATTTTTTTTTTCTTTTTTCCTTTTTTGCCCCGTCCAATTTATCAAGGAAACAGGTTGTCGGTTAACAAACCCGGCGAATGGTTTGATTCATACGGAGGCTCTGCCCAACAACCCCGCGATGGCTTTTTTCCTTCGGAACTGGGCTAAACCCGATCGGAACTGGTTCTCGCAGTGATGTGCATTTCGCGTACGGACCGGAGATAACTTGATTTATATGTTTATACTGAAATATTATTAATAACCTGTATTTTGATTAATAATAACATGATTTCTTTCCTTTAATAACAACTTTGCTTCATTTGCCATGTGCTTCGGGTGCCTGCCCGCACCGCGGATTCCCGTCCTGTCGCCGTTTCCGAAAACGGTCGGAAAGCCGGCGCTCGCGCAGCTTTCAAAACGCTTCCATAATAAATTACCAAATTTCAAAATTGGGCGCATTGTTATCCGAAGCCTGGTAGATTAAATTTTCCGTCCTTCTCGAAGGTAAAGTCGAGATGTCGTATAAATTGTTGCCCGAACTCGGAAAATAAATTAACTGCATGTATCCGAATGTAAAAATGCATCTTCCTCGATGCAACCCATGGGCAGAACCTGATCGAAATTCAAAGTCAGGAAACGCTCGGACATAATGACAAAATTACCGAGCGCATTCAGAAATTCGAAACTGATTTCCCTTTTCCCCCCCCCCCTCCCTCCCCCCGGAAGGACCCGTTACCAGAGTCCGGGGCCGCCCCCCCCCCCGCAATTCACCGCCGGGGGTACCTTAAACGCTCGGTAATTTTGATTGTTGCCTCCGTTCCATCGACGGGACGCGGGTTTCGTACCTGATTATCCGCATTCGAAAAATTTCCGTGCGCAATGACGAGGAAGGTGCCCGAGCCGTGACATCGCCCCGTTCACGATTCCAGTGAGCGGGGAACTTCCCTTAGCACGCGGAGATTCGCGAAGGGGGCGAAGGAAGTCATTTTATTAAGTCGAACAAAATTTCAGCCCTTAATTTCCAGATGGGGGGGTGGCGGAGGGGGGGGGGAAGGGAGGAATGAAAAATTTGAATAAAGTCAACTTGTTCGGCGCAATTTGTTTTGCTTTAGCGAAATTTGGTGCTATTTTTGCTGGAAGTTCCGGGGAGTGTCGGCGCCGGGGGTTGAAGTAGGGGGGTTGGGGTGGTGGTGTTCGAGGACCGTGAACGGGTTTTAATTATTCGCTGGGAAAACATAAATTGTTTTTATAATTTTTGACGAACCTCCACCGCCGCCGCTGCCACCCTCGTCGGCTCACCCGATTTAATATTCCGCCTCTTTTAATTCAAATTATTTGTTCGTTATATTTTCCTCGCGCAATGATTTATTTTTGGAGAAAATTTAACGAAGAGATCTAATTACACTGATTTTAATTAAGATCCGGGAGAAATAGGTTCCCTTTGCGAAGGCAGAGCATCTGGGCGTAAATGCTGGGGGGGGGGGGAGGGTGTCGTGTAAGCAGACTCGATTGACGTGACACAAAAAGTTCGGCGCCGAATGTGCGTAACCTCGAGGGATCCGCGTTTTCTTCTGGCGCCCCGAACCCGTACCCTCGCGATACCGAAGGCTTGTTGAAAACCCAATCGCGGTGCCTCATGCACTGCAGCCGCTGCAGCGAAATCCCCGCACCAGAATCGACCCAAAAAGGAAAGTGCGGAAACTTAACGCGAGGCCGCACAGATTAATGCTGACATCGTGCGCCTCTTAACAAGGCGTACATTTTCTTCGTTAAAAAAATATTGTATAATAATGTGAGATACGTCTGCAGGAGATAAATTAGGTATATAGAAAGGATAATGAGACTCGTTTTAAGAATATCGAAAAACCTGATAATAAAAAAAAAAAAAAAAAAAAAAATACATTGCTTATGCTAAAACTGCGTGCTATCTAATTTTGCTGCTCTGCTTTCATATATGAAAAATTGTTTTATTAAAAAAACATAAAATATTTATAAATACCGCAACAGTTCATTAATAATTAGTGGTAAATAAGGCCTGTTGCAAGGAATATATATTTAAGGAATGTCGCATATCATTTGATGAACGTGTGCCCATAAAAAAATTATGATATAATATTATATTCGAAATGATATATATATAATGCTTAAACGGTGGATAATTTTGACAGATACAAACATATTTATATTATAAATTATTTACCTTAGCATACTTTATTTATTAAAAACGCATTCAGTAATATCTGGTCTAAAATTTCGAGAATATATTTACAAAGCATACATAAAAAATTAACTTGTTCGAATATTGATTGGTTACTGATTTGAATATTGATGAATAGGAAATTAATTTGATTGAATAATTAATAATCATCAAGAAAAATTTTTATTATCATTGTTATTGGTCCAAATATTATAATGTTGTAAATGGGCGGTCCGCAGCCGAACTCACCCGGCAACGAGGCAAATGTCGCGTCTTCAACCTGGGACCGGGCTCGGACGTGGCTCCCGATGCGATCGGATCGATTTTTGAAGTTTTTCTCAACGTCGCCGGGCGACTTGCCGGGCGACGGACCTTCCGGGCACTCCGGAAAATATCACCGCCCGAGCGGCGCGCTCCCCGGGACGAAATCGATCAAATCAATCTGAAATTAAAGCTGCCTCCCCGATTAATTTGTTCCGCGATCGCTCGCCGACGACGGACCGTCCCCGGGGGCCGGGCTTCGGAGGCAGGCCCCGCGCGGTCCGGGGGCGCCGAGGCGGATTTCCGAACGGCTTCGTTCGGAGGGCGCCGTCGCCTCGGCCCCGGTCCCGTCGTTCCGTTAACGCAGACGTCAACGATCCGCGGCCGTTCACTGTTTCCACGGCTTGGTGCTCCTCATTTTTCCATCTGGTCCCTCCCACGCGAGGTCCTTCACCCCTCGGGGTACCCAGGTACCTGTTTCTGCAGCCTCTTAATCGACTTTTAACGATAATTAAAAGCCAGGTACGGGTTTTCGGTTCCCATTCTCTCCCCGTTCGCCTTTAGTGCCATCCGTAATAATATTGTTTAAACGGATAAAGTATTTTAAATATATGCATTTACCTTAATAAGCGCATACAGAGAGATTTCCCAGCGTGAGGAGTAATGATATATTATTATTATTATTATTATTGCACCCAGGCAAGGCGAGAGTGGTATCAATGCGCAGATCGGGCTCCGGGTGCGTCGCCGTGCGTCGTGACGCCCCGGATCGCCCGATTTCGTCGCGAAAGCGGTGCTTTCCCCGAATGGGAAGCGGTTTTCGCCGGAGGGGCAGCGTCGCCTTCCGCCCCGGCGAGAGCCGCGCGGCGTGCGGCATCCGAGGCGCGGTCCGTCTCCGACGCAAGGTGCTAATGGCGGTCAGCTATGGCAGCGCGGTCCGCTTATCTTATCGCGGATCGACCTCAACGCATTCTTCAATTAGTTGCCGCATTCCTAACCTCTAACACTCATCAATTAACATTTGTGTAGCGCCGCTGCCATTGGACCGAAGGTCGGTTCGGCTTCTCTCGCTGCCCCGGCAGAGGAGGAAGCCGGCGGGGCGGCGACGGACCGCATCCATTTGGGTCTAATTCACTTGATTGTCCGAGTCCCTGCTCCAGTGGGAAGTCCGCGCCTTTTTCTTGACGTAACCTTTAAGACCGGTGCGCTCTCCTCGGTCGCACTCAATTAGTCCCGGAGCCGTTTCTTGCGGAAGCACTAATAACGTTAATGAAGAACCACTTTAAAGATCCGAGATCCGAAAATGGAGTCCGCGCCCGGTTTCGTCTCGAGATGCCGAAAGTTTAGCATTGCGGAGGGAAGGCGGTCTCGCGAGGAAGAGGCGCCTCGGCGAAAAGCCGGAAAAATCGGTGGGGGGGAGGGGACGACGACGTTTGAATTCCGAAGGTTGGCACCGCGGCAGCATCCATCCGGAAGCGGCGCGCAGCGCTTTCGATTTTCCGCTCCCGGCGCGTTCGGTAACCTCGTCTCCGACCGTCTTTCCGGTTTTGTGCCAATTTCGGTTGTACCTCTCTCTCGGTGGGGGCAGCCCGCGGTTTCCGTCCGCGTCCCGGTAACGTCCCACCGGCATTTTTAGGGCAGTGCACAAAACCGCCGAAAATATAATGCTTTATTGTTCTTGCTTCATTGATTTCAATCGGTTATAACGAGCCAGACCGGAGAAATTAAATTTTATGCGTTTGAATTGATTGCCAAGTAATTCTTTTTCCAGTTTTTTTCGACTTCATATGGGAATGACAATTTTCTGGAAGTAATGAGGTGGGGTGCCAATAGTCTTTCGTTATTTATTAAACAATTATTTAAAAATTCATGGCTCGCCCTGAATTGTTTAAGAACCTGGGAGAACAATGCCCGAGAACGCTTATCCGCACGGCAAAGGGCACTTCCTTTGTTATTTATCATTTGCGGGCGATTTTGAAATAAACATTCGGCGTTATTGCGAATCCCGTGCGGCCCGAGACGGTGCGTCGAGAAGCCCCTGACCCGGACGGCGTCGCGGAGAATTCCATTTTTTATTTTTTTTTTTTTCCTTCTCCGTTTCGGCGGGACAACTCGAGAGCGACCGGAAAATGCCTCGGAAAAGCGGGGGGGGGGGGCCGTCCGCCCGCGAAATGCGAGGCGTGAAATCGTGCGGAGACGGAGGATGCGGAAACAGCGTGGAAAGTCATCCTCGATCCGTTTTTTCGAGCGCATTTAGGGGAGAAACGCGGTTTTTTTCTCGGCCCGCGACGAATGCCCGCACAAAAACGAAAATAATGGTAACAAAGTAAAATGTCAAAAACGCGGGGAAAAAGCAGACGCTGGAGAACAATGGCCGGGAGGCTGCCCCTTCGGCGGCCCGAGACCGCACCGCTCACCGGAGAGTCCGGGGCGGGCGAAAACCCTGAAAAAATTTATTTCCTCCATAAAAGGCAATAATTTATTCGCGCGCAATTAATAAATAAAATTTATTAACTTTCCAGGAGTTAATATCAAAGGGATGTAAATTTCTGCGGCGATTCCCGGAGTCCGGGGAAGAAGAAGAAGAAGCTCAGGGCTGCGCTGCCGGACAGCTCCGGCGCCCGCGGGACGTCTCTGCGGCGTCTCGAGCCGCGGCACCGGAGCGTCCAGCGTAAATCACGAAAAGTATTCGCGTGGGAGGACGGTCCGGGGCCCCGTAATGGAGGCAATAAATACGAGGCGGCTCGCATCCGCGCGGCGCCTCTCGCGGATCCGGGTCGAAAGCGCGGAAAATGCGACGGCACCGATCGGAAAAGGGCGAATCGAAGCGGCGGAGGTTCGCGCCGACGGAAATCGCTCGCGACTTCCTCCACTTCCGCTTCGGCCGCCTCCTCGCGCGCGGTAGCGTCCGACTCGGGAGAAAATTAAAAATGTCTTGACCCGTTCCCAATCTTCAACCCCGACGCGAACATAATTTAATCCTTATAATTATAAGCGTGTAAAATTAAAAAAGAAAAAAAAAATCTCCGGGTGACTAATCATTTTTGCCCAGATAATTACTATAAATTCTACCCCGTATTCATTATTATAATTTTAATTATTTCAATGTGGTCAAGTATAATTGCCCGGACTGGAACATCAAAATCTATTAAAACGTGTGACGTGGACATATAAATTTAACCAATTCTTTTTTGTCTTTAGTGAAAAATATTAGTGGATGCAATTAATTATCCTGTCGGGGAGACGGATAAGATCGGGGGAGTCGTCTCACTTCAGGTCCGTGGTCCTTCGAAACGTGGAATTACAACTGGATAGATAATTATCCACAGAGTTAATTATTCCCGGGGGTTTTTCGTCTGTTCATTTCGGATGTGGCGAATATTCCCATCGCGTTTATCCATATTAATAACTTCGCCGGCGCTATCTGCAGGTAGATTCGCTTTATAATTATTCCGGTGGAAGAAAGGAAAAGGTTTTTTTGCCCCCCGGTAATGGGCCGTTCGTTTGCCTCCGATCGGAAATGGCAAATTTGGGTTATTTACTTTTTTAATGACGATGGGCCGGTATAGTTTTTTTGTTGCGATGACGCCCCCCCCCCCCGAAATGCCCGGGGGCGGGGGTGGCAGGGTGGCCCGGGGTGCGGAGTCATCCGGAGGAGGCCTCGCGAGTAAAATTGATGGACGAATTCGGTTTTCGGGTCTTCGGGCGGTCGGTTCCCAGCATTTTTTTGGGTTAATAACTTTCTGCGGCGCGTACCCGGTCGGGTGCCTTACGGACTCGGTTAATTAAGGTTTGGAGTGCGCCGTTTTGATGGATGGAGACGTTTCGGATTTCGATATTAAGGTCCTTTCGGAGGCGAACGGAGCGTCTCCGGTTTCCTACCACGGCGCCTCCCCGCGCGGGAATTTTCGACGTCCGATCGGCCGGGTAATTGAGGAGGAATCCCAAAGACGAAGGCGCACTTGACCGCGTCGTGGCGAATGCCGGAAATTACAGGCGAGGATTCGAGAAGTTGGGTTTCTGGATATCATGTTCATCGGCACGTACCGAGTGACCGCACCTACATCAATCACGTAGGTTACGTTGACAATTTTCTTTCCGTTTCTTCTTCCACGGCTACCTGAGGAGGTTCGCGTGATTTATGAGAGGCGACGTAAACCTCGCCGAGACAAAGGGCCGGTCGTGCGAATGCTCGGCCGCGTCTCCGCCCCGAACCTGTGCGGAGCGCGAGATGGAAGTAACAAACCGGGAGAGGCGAAGGATCCTCGAGCAGTGGAGGTAACCCCTTTCGGTGGGGGAGGAAACCGGAGCAATTTGGTTAAAAAGGGAAATTTGAGAGACTCGGGATGGAGGTTTCCCTCGGGGCACGGTCAACGTCCGTCGTGCGGGCAGTAATGATGGCCCACGCCGATCTAATGACGGGTTCTCAACCGTTTTTCAGGTTTAACACACCTACAAGACGATCTCGGCCACTTACCGAAGCCGGTGCGTTTGGCGGAAGGGGAAGGATTCGCGTCCCGGAAAAATCCGAAAGTTGTCGAGGACGCGATTTCCGCGCCCGACGCCCGACGAAAACACCCGAATCGTTCCCCTTTTAACTTTCTTCAAGAATTTCTGATTCCTCGGGAAGCCGCGTGGGCCGGACGTGATTTAGAGATCTACTTATAACAATTAATATTCGGGAATATATCTTTTTAGGTTTTAATTATCCCCGATCGGGGCTTTCTTGACGCGAGCCATTGATCTTCAGTCTCTCCTTATTCTACTACCTCGTTTCCAGCACATTTTAAGATCTTCACCGTCCGTCAACAACATGCAATCAACGCAGCAATTATTACTTAATAGCTGGCTTCGGGTGATAATGTATCTTAACATTCGCTGAACTTACCCGCCGGGTTACGTAACCCGTCTGCCGGGGCTCTCACGAACTGACTTGGCCCGAGCCGGGATCCCGTCGCACGTTAGGAAGCATCCCGCGCCGGGGGAAGTAAACGTAATCGCGCGCCGCAGCTCGATACCCGAAAGGGGTGGAGGGTGCTCCGCGGAAGGAGATCGCGAGCGTGAAATGGACAAAAGCGAAAACTTCCTCGCCGTAGCGTGCAACCGAACGCAGGAATGCGCTTCGGGTCGACCTTCTTGTGACACGTCTCCCCGCCCGCGTCGGACCCGCGCATCATTTTCGAGGAGCAGGTCCTCGAGCGTAGCCTTGCCCGAAAACCTGATACATGCTTCGAAAAATAATGCAGGGGAACGGTCTCGTCATCAATCAGTCGGTCACCGGTGCCTTTCTTTTTCGCTTTTTTTTTTTTTTTTCACTTTTCGTTCCCTCACCCGGAGTCGGATCGCGGAACTCTCCCGCGGATGCGACGCCCGGGCACCGAGGAGAGTTTCCCACCAGCGGCAAGGAGCCGAGGGGCCCGGACGGTCCACTTAAAGTGACACCGTGAAAAAAGAAAGAGATCTCGCCGAGATTATATCACGGTGTATGCCGATCGCGCAATTATCGTGATTACTCCCGGTAATGATCTATATTTCAACATTCCGCGTCATGAGTCGAGATCCACCGCTTGCGGATGGGATAATGATGCATCAGAATCCACCGTCGATCGGTGCGCACCGGGACGGGTCTTTCCTCCCTTTGGCCCGCCCGCTTTCGATGGAACCGTAACCCGGGGTGCGTGCCCGATCGCCTTCGGACCCCCGCGGAGGACGGCCGCAGACTCTCGTGAATCATGCAACCGACGTGCGGGACCGTAAACGGAGGAACCGCTGAAAATTTTTAAAATGCGATCGTTTAACGGCACCGTCCACATGCGTGGCAGCAAGGATTCGGCGAGTGCGTGACGCGGTCGGTTGCTGCGGAGGAAGCCACCCCCCGGACAGTTTGGATCAGGTGGATGCACTTTGCTCGGCGCGGCAACTTATCCACGTGCGACGCTTCACGGAAAATGCCTGTCCGAAGCCGCCGCATTCGCTCGACCCGAGACGCGATCGTCCCGACCGGCGCAAGTGGTCGATCCCGGGGCGGGCGGTTTTGAGGGTTTTGGGGGGCCGCCCCTGGGGTCGAAGGCCCGGGGGTCGTAAAGAGCCGAAATTAAACGCCGTGCCCCGGCGTTTCTCGCGAGCGAAAGAATTTCTTCGGGCACGCCCCGGACTCGTTTCTTACTTTTCACCTCTTCGTGCTGCCCGCAATCTTCAATTTGCCACGAAGGGAGAAAAATCACGTTCAAACAAGCGTCTTCGTGCTGAATCGCGAAACCTCCTTCGGCCGCCAACCGACGGGATTGCCGCGGCGGACCGCCAAATCGCATCTCGTTAAATTTCAATTAGCCTCCTTCCGCCGCAGCGGAAAGCGCCCCGCCCCGCCTGCAGGATTTTCCTCCGTCTCGAGTTCGCGGATCGGAAAGAGCGAGAAATCGAGATGTCAGATCGAATTTCCGCAGTCGGCAAAACCTCCCGAGGAATTCGCTCCTCTGTCCCGGCGGAATCTCCTCCGCGTCTTCCTCCGGTGGCGACCACTCGATTTCTTCGCGGGCAAATCGAGACCGTCCCGACCTTTTCCCGCGGCACCTTTTGGGGTGGCGTCAAAGGAACGAGTTTCATTAGTTCCCGCTTGTAGAGAACGGCGTTCGGCGACAGTAAAATAAAGTCGGAGATGTAACACTCACTGCGCCAGGTTCAAATAATTTTGCCCATTTTCGCGGTTCTCTCCTTCGGCGGGAAAGGCGGGAGTTGCCCTCGTAAAGCGATCACGGACGCATGGTCGGGATGCAATTTCATCCGGGAACAAGCGAAGAAACTGCCTTAATTTAACGCAAATCTTCTTTTTTCCTTTTGTGACCGCATCTCAAAAGGAATTATAACTAATGTTAATATTTGTAAATATGAAAAGAGGTCGGGATACATTCTGGTGAATGTGTGCTCACATAAAAGAGTGAAAGAAAGAAGAAGCAGGAGAATTCGTGACAAATGATTTAATTCAAAATAATTTGTCTAAATGAGTGTGAAGCTGAGGGTCCACAAACGCTAATGACACGGCAAAAGATTAAAATGAACAAAACTAAACATTATGACCGGGGAATACATGTTACGTTCTCGGGTGCAATTACTTACGGGTTTTTTTTTTCTTGTATCGGGGAAAAATAATAAAAAAAAGAAATATGTAAAACTCCTTTGATTGAGCCATTTTGAGCTCCGAGTGCCCCTCAATGCCTTCCTCATTAATTTCCCGTTTGAAAAGAAAGAAATTTGACGGGGAGGGAAATTTTTTCCCATGCAGGTAGCAAAACGAAATTGTTGCGGAAGAAATAATTCAATCACCCGGAGTTGGTGTCAGTCAGAGCAGTAGAGGAGCGTGAAGGAGCAGTTTCCACAAAGGGATGGAATGAAACCGTCAAAGGGCTGCGCTCGCGGCGAAAAAGCACGTTTGCCGTCGGTCGTCGTTTCGCTGCCGGATCAGGTTCAGGTGCCGGTAAGGGGACCAGAACGCGAGAAATCCACCCCCCCCCGCGGGACGCAAACCTGCGGAGATTTTGCGAGACGCCGCCCCTTCCGCGGCATTCGTTCGGTATTCCGACAGCGTACCGCTCGTTCCGTGGGGGACGCCTCATTTCCTTCGGAAGCTCCGGGTGCCCCGACCGAGAGCAATCCTCATTATCGTCAAATCCTCGGTCGAACACCATTCTTTTACGGTTCGTAACCTCGGAAAAAACGAGTTTTCACGCTTGCCGCGGCCGTATTTGCATTTCGGGAATGCTTAATTAAACGATTCTCTTATCTGAGCAACTTGAACGAGAAAAAGCGGTCGCGGACGGACGAAACTCGCGGACGAGCGGACGCCGCGCTGCTGTCGGTTTAGCGCCGGAGATGCCTTACCGCTTTCTTCGGATTCCGACTTTCCCCGGACGGTTGCGTCCGTGGCTCGGATGACCGCCGGCGACGGCCGTCGCCGGAAGACGGACCGGGGGAAAGAAGACGTCGGGACGGTGGATTTGCCGCGTCAGGAGGACGAAGCGAAACCGAAGCGGATTAAAACCCGATGCCCGGTGTTCGGTACCCGGATGCCCGGGCAAACGTGAACCTGGAACTCATTCAAGTGTATAACCAAAGCCATTATTTCCCATTCGGAGTTTTAACGAGGCTAATGAAGAGATCGCCATTCGAGCGTGGCCCGGAGAATCTCAGGTTTTGGTATCTTCGGCGGTTCCGAAGCTTCCGCGGTCCGGTCCGGCGTTCGGACGGACCGGGTCCGATCGTCGCGACCTGCAACGATGAATTAATTTACGTGCCATTTAGCGCGAGGCGCAGAAATTTCCCTGTTTGTCATCCTCCATTGCGTTGCTGCGAGGTTGAACCGATGCCGAGATCGATTTCGATGCGTTTAGGTTAGGTTAGTTTCAATGGCGTTTCCCTCGCGGACGGCAATTCGGATCAATTTTTAGAGCGATTCTCGTCTCTTCCCGGGACGGGGCCTCGGAACATCGTCCAAAGCTGGGGGAAGGTCGGAGAGGGCTTGGGCGACGCATCGAATGGAAAACCGTTCGCGGCGGATTGCTGGAACCCGCGAGCCCTGCTCGCTGGAGCCCGTCTCGAGAATGTTCAAATCCTTTTCACTTCCGAACGAGTATTTACGTCATGTCGATTATTACGGGCGAAGTGAGCGAAATACCCGTGCGACTAACCGGAAGAGATGGGCGTCCCCTGCTAATGAGCGCCGGGTACGGGGACGGCAGTGACATCGAATGATTTTTGTGTTACCATCGTAAGGTTGTTAATTAGCCCGTTGACGGGAGTGGAAACACCCAGAAGTGGATGGCGAACAAATGGCGACGCTTCCGTCCACCCCGAAAGCCAAGTTGGGTGAAAAGGAGTCTGATCTTGCCGCGCCGGAGGAAAACGCTTTGCCGCTCGTCTTTGCAGCGCAATTACATCTCCTCCAAAGATCCCATCCCGTAATGTATTATCTGCATAATCTCTTCCCAAGCCGCTTATATCAAAATCACACTGGAAAGCTTTATATATTTTAGCGGGTATATCCATCATGCGTGCTTGAGATTTTCTCTGCTTCCTTTGCACGGCTCCCTACAAGGTTGGGATGCATCGGACACTTTAATGGGCTTGTCGCTGCATTACCCGCGTCGGATGGTGCGGGGGAAAAAATTTCCCCGATTCCGGTGGCTTTTTTCGCAACGGGTCGGAAAAAGGGGAAATGTCCGACGTCACGAACGCTGCCCGGGCGGCAACGCCGATCTGACGCGGGAAAAGCCCGTAGGGAGAGCGAATTAGGTGCAGCTCTCCCTGGTTCGCGGCCTCCGGGATGAAATTTCTACGGGTTTCTCCTTGTCCGTCAAACTTCCGCGGCGTCGGTCGGACGCGTCACGAAACTCTCCAAATATCGCACGGGCATCGACGAGAGCGGCGCAAAGCCGAAACCGGTTCCGCCCGGAGAAAAGGGAAAGCAGAGACGCGATGCGCGACGTCTTTCGTCCGATGCAATTTTTCGGGGACTTCCGCTGACGCGATACATCTCGAACGTTCCTCCCTTGTTTTTTTTTTTTCTAACGCCGTTCCAACCGGCACGACGCTCCCGCGTCCGGGTTAGGTTACCCGGTTGCCGTGCACTCGACTGCGTTTGAGGCGGCCGGCGATCTGGTCTGCTACAATTTTTTAATCGTCTTTCGAAATTAAACGCATTCCTCCGGACGCGAGAGAGATGAGAGGAGATGGACCGATGAAGAGAGAGCAAGTGAAAAATGGGGAGCGGGGTTGGAAAAGTACAGATACTTAAATAAAATGCATAACTGGAGGATACTTAAAGCCTATATACCAACAGTTTGCATATTAATGAACGAGACGGCCGGACGGAAGCTGTGTTTTAAAAACCTGTCCGCCATATTTGAACAGTGTTACCAATCTTTTCAATTTACGCTGCATCCCTCCCCCCATCAATGTTTTGTTTTATTCCGTCTATGTTATTGTAATTATGACTTTAAAATTTATTCCGCCTAAAGGGTATTACGAGGAGTTGTCAAGCTTAAAATGTTATATTAATATATACTTTAGAATTTTCATATTTTTTTTTTCACGGTTTTCCCTTTCTCCGTGTTTTTTCGGTCAAGCCGTGCTACCTTTTCCTCCTCTCTTGTTCGTAATGCACGAAAAAAAAAAAAAATTGCCGAAACCTTACGATCGAAGTATCGATCTGTGCTGCGCCTTTGGCGTTGCTGCATCCGATATGGGAATTTATACTATCCCCACATATCAATAACGCATCCGAGCTTTTTGCTGCCCGATGCGGACGGCCGATGGATATTTAGATTTCGGCGGTTTCGCGGCGACCGCAGCAAGTGATGCCTCGCGTTCAAATTCATCCGGAATGCCGAACGGAATGATGTTTTGCGTAATTTAGAGCTGGCGCAATATCGCAATCGAAACGGACAGCAGAGCGGACGGGCATCAAATGCACAAATTGGATCGGCGAATTCGTACTTCAGGCACGCTGTTTACGTAATCGAATTTTCCCAGATGCCAACGTAATAATCCCAAAATGGTTGTCTCGGGCTCGTTTGCAGTCACGACATGGGTTGCAGCGTAAAATGACCGACTGCAACGCCGACCGAGAACGGAGCACCTTCAACTTTCGAGGCGCAAAACAAAGGTTCGGGCCTACCGCACCTTACTCGTCGATATTTATTTTTTTTTTTTTATCCGGATATTAAAATACGGAAATTCCGCATGTTAAAAGCGGACGTGGTGGAAGAATTTCGAAGACGTCCGCCACGGAGGGCCCCGCCGTAATGTCGACGCACACCTTGCAAAAACCGGATTCCGATTGCCGATGGTTCTTATTTTGATCATTTGCACGTCGATCGCTGATTCACCGAAGGGTTGACGGACGGTTCCCGGCGCTGGAAACGAAGTAAGGTCAGACGTCGAAAGGGGTGAAAATACAGGAATTCGAAAGGCACCCTCGAATTTTTTCTCGAAAAACCGAGAAGTTTCTTCCCTTACGAAGTAAATACCGTAAAAAGCCGTTCAATTACGGATTGGCCGTAAAATCGAAAGCGAAGGGACGCGAGCCGTTTTAACCGAAAGGGAGATCGTGGCAGGAGATGAAATTCGATTCAAAAAAAAAAAAAAAAAAGAAAAATCCGGATCCCGAATGTAAATCGAAAAATTAAGAAATTGAGGGCGATTCGCCTTTTCCGGGGCGCGACGGGGTGACGACCGGTTTTGACTTCTACCCGGCAGGAGAAGGCTCGGACGGGGGCCAGAGAACCGAAAGGAGAAGAAAAAATAGAAAGGAAAAGGAACCATCCATCGGGGGAGTTGTCATTTTGCAAATGACATCGGCAGAAAAAGAAATCGAAACGAGTCCGGCGACACTCGAAGTTGCGGAATCGAAATCAGGTACGGCGAAAAGCGATACGGAAATTTTTCCTTCCGATTTTGGCGAAAGTGCAAAAGGACGCGGGGAATGGGTAAAAAAGCCTGGAAAAGTGAAAAATTTTCAAGAAGCGACCTGCTGGAGATCGCCCCCGAGGACGGGAAGGCGGATCGCCGGCGCAGGACCGACACGGAAATGCCAACCTTCGGATGGGACCATCCGGTCCAGCTTTCCAGTGGCGAGGGAGATAAACTGGAGGAGGAAACCGAACGGAGAAAGGTGAATAAATCAAATCGGTGCTTCTTCCGAATTTTCAACTCGATCTACGGTGCAGGGTTATTAATCAGCACTCCCTGCGACACTCTGTAGGCGAAGGTGTACACAATCGGGGACCCGAATCTACGTTCCATTAAGACATAATTTGTAAATAGATGGCGAGGACCTGCGGAGACCTAATTTTCATTTTAAATCTCTCCATTAACAGATCTCCTGACTGAAAGATAAAAGAAACGTGGCAGTTGATAAATGGCATCGGTTTCAGAATGGATTTTCCAATCTCGGCCCCGGATCAGGTTCCCATTCGACTGAATTTGTTTTGGTTTTCTT
The DNA here is from genome assembly GCA_028565995.1 of Ricinus marginatus. Classification (NCBI taxonomy): domain Eukaryota; kingdom Metazoa; phylum Arthropoda; class Insecta; order Psocodea; family Ricinidae; genus Ricinus; species Ricinus marginatus. The sequence continues at coordinate 3,576 of JAOWBB010006551.1, read as the reverse complement.
CGGTAACCCCTCATCGCCTCCACCGCAACCCCTCCACCGCTAAGGTCTTCTGGGCGCGGGGCGAAATCAACCCGGCTGAAAAGTTGTCTATCTGCCGGTAGCCCCCGTCATTTTGGGAGACTCTTAAAATGATATTGCCATAAAAAAAATTAATTACAGAACTCGCATGATTCTGGCAGTGGGCCGCTTCAAAGGAAGCCGATGCTGGATGAAAACCCTCTTAAAATTGTTATCTAAGGGATGCAGATGCTCGTTTCTGGGGTTGGAGGAAACAAGCGGTTTGTGTGCGTTCCTGCGTTCCCTTCAGACAATCCAACGAAACGCGGACCGCGGTCGGTGATCGTCTTGGGACGGCTCAAAGGAGAGAGGTTGACCGCTTGAAACATTCCGGGGCCGTTTTCGCCGTGCCGGAGGACGTAGAAGTTTTTCCCGGCGCATTCGAAAACCCGGATCCAACGCTTCACGCGAATTCGCTGCAGCCGGAGGGGTAGGGGTTGGAGAAGCTGAAAAAAACGGCGAGCGCCTCCTGGTGACACGACGCTCTCGGTTTCGCGAACTTTCGGAGCGGGCCCCGAACCACCCGCTTGCGACAGGGGGATGAATAAACAAAGCTCGAGTTTTCGCTCACTACCGGAGCTCCGTCCAAATTTGGTTCTTTGGACTCGGGCTGACGAAACGGCGATGGGTCCGAATCCCGCCGCCGGGGAGAGACGCGGAATGCTGCCGTGCGCTGCGGGGGTGGCGACCGTGCCGGGACCCGCTCCGTGCGCATTCCTTTCTATCTGCCCCGGCATCTCCTGCTCTCCGGTGTCGCATGGTGGCAAGTTGATCCAAATTCGCTCTCATTTTTCTTCCTCTCCCAAAGTCCTTGTAGGCATCACAACAAGATAAAATCTCGGGTGATGTATTACTTGTTGATCTAGAATCCTACCCACTGCTGGAATTAATCAAGTCCCGTCTCTCTTTCTTTCCTTTCCGTTTTCGTTTTTATTTTTCCCCCGGCGCAGTTTAAAGTCTCGGGCAGATTAATGCCCTCCTCTCGTGACCGGTAAATCAAAATGCTCGGGCAAATCAACCCCCGTCTTTTGGGGGGGGAGGGACGCTCCGCGGCTCCCCGATACGACTCAATCTCGGATTTTGCGCCGCGCTCGGCGCGATCCGAGACGAATCGGAAGCCCGGGTTTATCGGCACCGATTCCGCCGCAATATTTCACTGTCCGACGATCTTCCGCACTCCGAAAAGTCCGCGTTGTAAGTGCACTTCCATGTCCGTCGATAGTATCTCGAAAATTAATATCTTCCCGTTATTAGCATAAGTCGCTACACGCTTTGGTGGCGGGGAGTCCTTCGCCTCAGAATTCCGCTCGCTGATTCCGCTCCCGTTGCCCCGTTCGCCCGAACCGCCCCGCGGAAGGATCTTCCGCGTCGGCGGGGGCGCAGAGCACGTCATTAGTGCCCCATTAATTAAAGCGGCGTCCCGTGCGGCTTCCCGCGACTTGCCTTGCCGTGACCGAAGGCGATCCCTCATCGCGACGCCCGAGATTTTGACCCGGACCGGCAGACCCAGCCCTTTGCCCGCGGGACCGAATTATCCGCCCGTCAGCGTAACGCGCGAACGCGGCCGCGTTCTCGGGTCTCCTGCAGCCACGTCAGACGCGACGACTGCCCGGATGATTTTCAATCTTCTGCGCGCCCATAAAGCAGATAGCGTTACATGACGATCAGAGAATTTCTCCCATTAAGTTTTCGGTTAATTAATTCCATTTCGAAAATCGATAGCGGGGCAAGAATAATTTGATGGACCCTGGCAGGGCCCTATCGGTGCATACGAAACATTAAAATAATTTATAATAGCTGCAAGGGGTCAAAAAGGGGTAGTTTTTAAATTAAACTGAACTCTTATGACCCAAAATGTTATAACTTTTTAAAATGCCTGTCAAAAGGAATCGAAATAAGGTTGGCTTAAAAAAAAAAAGGAATCACACGGATAAAAACATTGAGAACAAAGAACCGGGACCATTGTTAGATCGAAAATGATGTGTACAGGGTGAGCAACAAAAAGCGATGTGTGGTTAATGGATTAAGTTGTAAATTGAACGGGGTGGATGGAGCCAGTGTCTGGATTTCCGATGCGTTTGTTAATGCATCGTCAGTCGCGTCTGGGAACAATCAAAGGAGGAAAAGAAAAAAAAAAACTGCGCGCGTGGCGATCGGGGCTGCGGTGCCCCGACAGCGCCGCGGTCCGGATCCGTCCTCGCGGACGGCGGCAGCACCGGAACCGGGGGCAGTCGGTTAATCGCAGCGCGAGCTTCATCCCGGTTTCGTTGTACCTGACACATCCCATTACATCTGACGTCGGAGGAAGCAAATTGCTTTGCCGTGCGGCTCCGACGATGATGTGGGCATGAAAAAAGAAAAAATAACAATAATAATAATTTATTCCGGAAACACTTCGGGTATATCACAGTCCCAGGGCGATTAAATCGGTTCGGGCACCTTCCCCCCCCCCCCCCCCCGAAGTTAAGGTCGGCCAACCTGACCGTGTTCGGGAGAAGCGGAAGCCGCCGGGAGGGAGGGTGCACCAACCCCCGAGCTAGATGAACGAGATCACGTGATACGGTAACGACAGTTGCGACAGCCGTGGTGAAACCCCCATTTCGCACGATTACAAACGCGTTTAGCAATTTAACCGAATCGCGAAAGCTGCGTGCGGGATACAAAGTCGAAATTCTGCCGGACGGACCGCGGAGGAAGAGGAAATTGGTGCCTGGAACTTCCGGGGGAAGAAGGCAAGATGGACGCGCGAGCGGAGCGACGGGAGAAGGCAGTTAATATGCATACGGATAAAGAGAGCTGCACCGAGGATTAACCATGACGGCGGTTAACGCAGTTTCCTCCATTTAAGCCCCTTTCACGATAAAAGATTCATTCAAGGATGAAATTTCCGACACAATTAATAGTTTTTTTTTTTTTTTTCTTGTGGAGGTTGGCACCCATTCTGACGTGGTTCCTTTCACGACAACTCAATTGGCGTGATGTTCGACCCGTTCGGGAGATGTGAAGTGACGGCGGATGAAAGTGCCGGCAGTTGTGGCGTCGCAGATGAGCGTCCGTTTCCGCGTGTGCCGCCCGAAGGAGCGCGATCGAAGCCTTCCCTCCGTTTGGTAGCCCGTCACGTACTTTATCCACCGATTTCGGTTCCACCGCGGCCCGTCCCAAATTCATCTTGTTGGACTCATTAACGACCCGAAATTCCTCTTTATCGTTTGAAAAGGAGAGGGAAATAAAAAAAAAAAAGACACCGGGATTTCCTTTCCGTGCCGGGCCTTGACGCCGGTGCGCAAACACCAAGCATGCGCACATATTTTTGGTAATCTTAAATTTTGGGGGGGGGAGGCCAAAAACTCATTAAAAATCGACCGAAAAACCCTCACGTACCGAAAGGCAATCATTTTCGAAAATTTCTGGTCTACCAAATGAAAGGTTGTCGGTTCGTTTTCGGGGGGTTGGCAGCGCGGGAGAAAGGCCCGCGAAGTGCCGGAGAAGGACGTCACGGGGGGGGGGGGGGGGAACGAA
>JAOWBB010006550.1:0-23283 GCA_028565995.1 Ricinus marginatus | reverse complement strand
TCCCGTAAAACTTAAAATCATATTTTCAAATATCGTATCATTCCTGTCATTATCTCTTCATTTGAACAAAATTAAATCCAATTAATTTTATTTTTGCATTTTAAACGTCATTTATTGATAAAAATTAAATCTTTAAATTATTTTAAATAATTATCACATTCTTTCAGCATATTATTTTTCAGGAGACAAAACCATGAAAATAATTGAAAATTTTATATCGTATTACAAAATTGGATCCATCCATCGCAAAACGTTTTCTATGTAACAATGAATCCACATACAGAACGATTATGAACAATTTTGAAGTGTTTAAATAGACATTTCTGCTCAACATAGAATATTAAATATATATATAATATGTTACTGAGAAAACTTAAATCCTCTTTTTCAAAATTTTAAAAATCTTCGAATACAGACCACTGATTCATAGACACATATATATTACTTTTTTCACAAATATAAAAATTCTTATAAAATGTTAATTTTATTTTATTAATTGCGTAAAATTCGGGATTTTAAAATTGCGTTTAAACTTAAAAAGAAAATTTATTAAAAATTTATGAAAATACTAAAACAAAAAAAAGCTGCTTTAAAAAAAGTAAAGGTTCTTACCAACAGAAAACAAATTACTTTTGAGTTCAGAAAAAGCTGGTTTGTAAATTCGAAGGAATTTTAAACTAAATATTAGGCAAATAACATTTAAAGCATATAGGTTAGATCCAATTTTAAAAATCTCTATCTTAAAACTGGCATTTCTTTACTTTCTATGAAACGACTAAAATTTGTCTTCGACAATTAGATGTTAAATTTTTCGCAAAAAAAGTATTCTTTCTTTTCACCAGAATTATTTTATTAAAATAAATGACTCAGAAAAGGAAACAAAAGGATGTTATTCCTCCGGGCACAAAATTCTGATATATGTTAACAATTATTTATTATCAAGATAATTACAACAGTGCACCCAGCATCTGAGACTGAATCATAAAACTAATGGCTTTTCCCGAAATTAATGATTTCGTTTTCATCTCCTTTTTTGGATGGCAATATTTAATAAATGAAGAAGCATGTGCCTAATATATGTTTCGTCTTCTTTGCGTCGAATTTAAACATTTTACCGAAAATATTACGGCAAAAAGACTGATGTTTAATATCTCAAAAAAAAAAAAATTAATTTCAAAGAAAAACAGCATTAATTAATTTTTTTTTTATAAATATGTATAATATACAGAAAAATTTTCATGGTTAAATATACAGCTACTCAAAATTGGATTTTTGGAAAAATTCATTAGAAATGAAAAATCTATTTTTTAACTAAAAAAATATAATTATTATGAAAAGAAGAAAGTAATTTGATTTCTAAACAGTTAAATGGTTGGCATAAATTATATAAGGCATTATAGTCTGAAAATTTATCATACAGTGAAAAATATAAAGTTAATATCAGTCACGATTTTTAATTAAAAATCCCGTTCTACAAAAAAGTTTTTAAAGTTTCAAAACTTTTTGCAATATAATTTTATATTTACATACACATAACTTTCAAATGCATGAACTTTAGCCTTAAATAAATAAGATTTTTAATTGACAAGGTAATGAAGTGCTTATAAAAAATAAATAAAATCTTTAGTTCTAAAGATACATATCATTTACAAGAAATTTAAAAAAATTACAAATTCCATAAAAAATTTGAGTACTAGAAATCTTTGTATCATATAAAAGTATTTTAAACGAAACATGAGAAAAACTTTTTACTGAGATACTAAATAAGAAAATTAAAATTAATTTGAAATGCTAACCTTTTAATTTATTTTACGAAATCGACAATTATTTTAAATAAATCTGTACTACTAATTGACACCTTTCATTTCAATCTTAGTTCATGATGTTAATGAAGGAAAATTTTCAGAAATATAAAATGAAAAAAATGATACACAGTGTTACATAAGCCATTATTTTAATTTTTTAAAAATTTTTAGTCAAAAACAGGAAGAAATTAAAAAAAAATCACGAATTTGGGTTAAACTCACGATTATTTCTTTTAAAAGATAGAAATATTTATAATAGTTACGTGAGCAGTTATTTCTCTTTTAAAATTATAAAAATCGTATTCAATAATTATATTCTATCTTAATGATTTTATCTTGCAGCTTTAATAATATTTTATCCCCTAAATATGATTCTGTTACTTCGTTCTAATTTAGTACAAAATTTTCGCCAATGATATAATGAAGGAATTTCATGCCTCGAAAATGAAAATAAAAATAACGGAACACAGTCCTTTTATTCAAATCTTAAGCTTTTTCCAGCTTGACAACACATCAAGATGTGCCGCATAATAATATTTGATAATAGACTCCTGAGCAACGAATTCTTAAGTCAGTTTTATTCCAAAAGACATTAACAGCAATATTAAGATACAATCTGAATGAAAATAAATTGTCTCAATATTTGCAAAGGCATTAATCATTGCCATTGAATCACGTAAAGGTGATCGAATGCATAGTTAATTAAATAGACTTAAATGAAGGTTTGTTTAAATAGCCGTCCGTGAATACAGAAAGATTTAGATGACTGCGAGAAAGGGAGCGGAGTCTTCACACGTGCGGTTTAACCCAACAGATTACCCAACAATTCAATTATAAGAACTCGATATCTGAACGTCAATCATGGACTCCATAAATTACTACTCTTTCCCCGGTCCCTTCCCCCAAACAGTACTACCCTGTTATTTCTTAAATATGTTTATTCTAGTTCATTTTTTAAAATCAATTTCCTAAATCAATCCCACCTTTATTATGAAGTAAAATGTGGAAAAATTTTTATAGTCAAATTTTTTTCATTCGGAATTAGTTTCTATGTTTTTCCGCAATTCATATTTCAATATTAGGAACCCATAATATCTGTGACAATTTTCTTCTAAAATAAATACTTTCTTTTGGATTTAAAAAAAATTTATATTTTACGAAAGCTCTAAACTTTTCCGCGTGAGATAAAAAAAATTACTGCCAATTATTCTTGACTGATGAAAAATGATCTTCCTTTTTTCATTCCTTACCATTTAACCAATGATCCCTATAACATTTTCCACCTACTGTTTTACTTTCTGTATTCAAAGTAACTCCTATGCTATATATTTAAATAATTTCGATGTAAATTAAAAGAGCAATTATTGTATTCCAATTGAATTAATCGAAAAAAATATTGGCTAATATTATGGCAAATAATGAAAATGAATATTTTTCCCCTAGACATTTATACATAAGAAAACAATAATCATATTTGAAAACCAAAATTAATGCCATTTGTGTTCTCGAATCGTTACCGTTACTATGTTAACATATTCATATATTATATTTACAATCATTTTTCTAACTAAATAAATACATAAGAGAATGGACCAACCGAACCGATAAATAAGAATTTACAACTGGTAATAATGCAAATGATTATAATATTTTCCAATACAAACTGTGACGTGTTAATCTAATTAGATAATGATTACCGGAACTTATAAAGAGTAACATCTTATATATCAGGTATGGCAAAACTCTTAAAAAAGTATAAATTATAAATATGATAAAGCAAACCTAACTTCTTCAAAGCCAAACCTAATTCCAAGAGATCTATTGCTCATCGACAAGCGACAAGTATAAGGGACTGATCCTCCTTCTCTTCTTTAAATCCACTGTCTTATAAATCATTATTGTCTTTATGTTTCTGTGATAATATATTCCCAGCTCAGGGGAGTATCTCAGTCGGGAAAATAAAAGAAAAACTCCAAGAGACCAAGTATGCTTATAACATAAATATACAACGTATGTAAAATATTTTCAACATTTGTCTATTTCTCTTTTTAAGTAAATCGGCATAAAGTATTTATACTGAATTTCAATTCCTTTTTATTTCAATATTAGTTATGATTTTAGTTTTAGTTTTATGAGTTTAGTTATGATTTATACACAAATGACGAGACAAATATCATAAATTTTCTATAAATACTTTCCCAGGTTCATATTTTTTGTTCACCATTAAATTATATACAATTTATACAAAATTTCAAGATGTAAATAAAATACAACATTTTCAAATATTTCACACTTTGATTATAATTTTTATTCGATTTAAAGCAGTCCTCATTATTATAATTCTTCAAAATTGATTTCTAACTCGTAAATATCGCACGAAAAAAATCCTGGTTAAAGATATTACATTATGATTATAGCTCATAGGTTATATAATAAAAATTTTTCTTCTAAATTGCTAGGAAAGACTGTTAAGATTATAAGGTTTGTTATAAAGTTAGCAAGAAAAAAAAAAGAATTGAAAAATTTTTTCGAAAGTTCGATAACGATTTCACTGCTCTGAACAGAATAAGGTCAAAGTCTTTATTACTAAAAAATATTTCGTACTGAAACTGTAAGTAAATCCAATGTCGTGATCGTTTATACATTAGATATTTAGACTCAATAACAGCATATCAGAGGTTTTTTGATTGAAATAAACTGAAAAATTTCTGGTTCTCAATCTTATCTCTATATATTTAACTCACAAGAAAAGCTAATTTTTCACAAATTTTGACAAATATGCCTTTAATTAATTTATTCTACACAGAAAAAAATGAATTAAATAATTTTTTATCGTCCGCTATTACACGAAGCGGCACATTTTTCAACCATTCATAAAACGCCAACATTATGACAAAGTAAATAATGCTCAACCTACACTAAGTAGAGCAAAAAAATGTCTCTTAAATGGGTGCAAATTTTTTTCTAGTTGTATAGAATTTATTACTATTACTATTATTATTATATCAGGCAAAAATATACAATATAAATTGCTGATTTCTTTTGATTTAAAATACGAATCTACCATAAAATACAGTTTTTCATTTTTAAATTGAAGAAAATTTCGTTCAACAAAAAATTATGAATCAAAGGCATTTTTATGGGTTAGGTTTATTATGGGAAAGGTTTATGAAGTAAATATATTAAATTTACTTTTAATTACTTTTATCGTCATGGAGTGCTTAAAGTTTAACTTTTGAAATACTGCAAATCCCAGTTATTTTTTTTAAATAAAACAACCATCTGCTGCTTTCCGTCTGGTCATTCCAGGTGTTGCCTGCAGCCTGTTTATTTTATTTAAAAAAAAATTGATTTTACCGAAAACTTCAGCCATCCTCGTATTAGTGATTATACTGTAACAACGGAGACAAACTTTTATTAATGACTGGCAAATATAATCAGATTTTATGCAATTTTTTTATGATATAGCCTTATCAAAAAAAATATGAAGTCAAAATCTTCCGTTATTAAATGAAATACACGCCAAATTATTTATTTTTTGCCTTAAAAATAAAAAATAACAAATTTATCCGGATAAAATTATATTTAACGATGCCATAATAATAAAAGTTCCATAATGCAAATATCTATTATTGCAATGAATATAAAGTACAAAATTCAATTAAACAAACTTTTAATTTTAAAAGTATTAGTCAATTTCAGATATTTATTTACAAATGATACACGATTTATGATTCTTCGTTTTATTAATCATGCAATATTAACTATTAAAATTGATGTATTTTTGGTAAATTCGTATTAATCTTTTCAAAAAGAAGTACCGATTTTTTTTGTACAAACTTTATAGAAAATGTTACAGGATTTTTATCGTCACAAAAACAAAGTCGACGAAATCGCTTAGTCACCCCTTGGAGCCAAGCGGAAAACAGCTGCATGAAATCCGGAATATTTTATCTCATCCCACCCCTTGAAACCAAGGTGTAACTTCGCATTCAGACAGGGAATTTGGATGCTTAACAGGATAAACCACGCTTACAGGACGACAACATCTGAAGATTTATAATTTTTAGAATCAATCAGGAAGTCATGAACTTGTTTATTAGAGCATTCAACTTGAATGCCACAACAGCTCATTCAATAAGAGGATTTTAATTGATTTTGTTGGAAGCTCAACGAATATTTATATTTCTAATTTCTTCAATAGAAGGTTATATTAATAGTTTAAAAGCAATCCTATCGTTATTAATGCCGCAATTTTGTATTACAATATTTGCTGTAAAATATATGAAGTAATAAATGAATGAACAGAAGACAACTAACCTTCGAATCGATATTATTTTATGTCCCTAATATCTTTAATTGTTTTTCACTTGTCATTGCGAAAAAATTTAATTTGCATTCCGTTTTCTAGCACTTTTTTTAAATATCCAGGATTTATTTATTAAAATAAAAAAGAATTTCAACACTAAGTTCGAGATCCTTTTACATTATTGTGCTTATGTCACCTTAATAAGCGCACACACGCATCTATGATTGTGCCCATAAAAAATTTTTCAACTTTATAAAGTTGATGAAAAATGAATTTGAACTTTTTTCTCACAGTCTATTTAATTTTGAAATAATTATTTAATTTGAAAAATATCATTATTTCTTTCTTTGAACAGTTTTTTAAAAACTAATAATGGTAAATAATTATCTGAATTTTAAGCTGTAGGTAGAGATTTTATACAATTTAGATATATTAGAAATCTCAAGATAAAAACATTATTTGTCATTTATTGAATTAAAAAAATATTAACTAAATCAAAGATCTACATTCTTTTTTATTCCTAGATGTATGTTATGTTTAGGTAAAAAGTTGGCTTTTACAAATTATTGCTTAAAATGACCAAAAAAAGAAATGAAAAGTCTTTTAGTAAATATCCATTACATGTTAAAATCTAAAATTTATGCCTATTTTCAAAATTAGGAGAAAGATATCTGAATCATTTTCCAACTGCATATATTTAAATAAAATTTTTTGCTAATAACAAATGTAGAATATCAATTTCCAAATTATCAAAACTAAACTTATTTAATATAATGAAACAAATTGTTTGAAGTGAAAAGAAAAATAGAAATTATATGATAAAAGTTTTTTTGAATAATAGATGAAAATATCTGGAAGCCACTCCATTTAGCTTATATAGTTATATAATTTGTTGATATCAATTAATTATGAGCATACCTTGAAAAGCATTTTATAACTGAATCTTTTAAAAACAGGATCATTGCAATTGATTATAAAACAATAGAAAATATAATGTACTAAAAGATTTGTGTTAGGAAGGCTCATTATTTGGCCATAAATAAATATTTTTAATTTAATGAATTATTAAAACTGCAGAAACTAAAACAGAAGTGAAAGTAAATAAAAATGTAAAAAATTGTTTAGGAAATTTTCTGTTCTGAAATTTTAGTTAAACTAAGTTTGAATTCAAAGTTAAACTTGGAATGAGATTGAATATTGACTAAGAAAGCAATGGAGTTATTTTTATTTGATCAGGTATGAAACCTGTTGCTTAATTGAATTTATGGATTAGGAAGTGTATCTGACAAAAAAATATTTTGAATGTTTAAGTCAAATGTAAATCCAACTTAATTTAAGCATAGTAAGAGTATTACAACTATATATATGTATATATACTATACTTATAAATAAAAGAAGACTTCTTACATCTAATGATCGTCATAAAATTTTGATTTTAAAATATTCTTCAATATTTCCTATAAGATTTCTATGGTTTGATTATAAAATAACACTTTCGTATTACAAGTTATAGTTAGTTACAAAATTGGCTTTCGTTTTTTTTTATGCAAATTACAATCAATTGAATGTTTACACGTTTTTGAATACGGATTTAAAGGTATTATTTACATTAGTTGAACATACCAGTAATTTTTCGCATTTTGACTAAATTCCGTAAAAAGCAACACCAAATACTAATTCACTCCTAGAATTATTGCTTGGAATCATCCGAATTTCTTCATACAAAGAATGGCGATGAGTTTGCATTAGTGATATTTAACGAAAATTTCACTACACAATATTCCTGAATTAAAAGATTTATTTTAGGAACCGAAAAACATTATATTATTCAATATTCATTTTTTAAATGATGAAAAACTGCTTTAAAACAGATTTCAAATATAAGAGCAATATCTGGGAAGGTCAAGAGACACTGGCACTGTATTCCACATGACCAATTTTACGACAGTTTTTTAGGTATTGGCTTATAATTGCAAATTAACATAAAAAACGAACTCCGAAAGTAAAATTATTTCACAAATATTAAAAATTTATATAAAATTCCCACTTAAAAAGGGTACCAAAACACTAACAATTCCATCAGTATTAATGACTTGAAAACAATGATACATCACGTCAGTAACCATTCCCACCTTTGCTTGACCGAGTGCGTCGCGTCTCTGATCCTTGTCAAAAAAGCGCTGTTGCCAAATGAAACTGAATATTTTTAAACTTTACCGCAAGAGCGCATGTTATCTAAAACTAAGAGAAGTTAAAGGCGAAGAGCAGTATGCAGTTAGTTTTATTATGATTTCATCATCTGTACTTTCCTACTAAAGTAAGGAAGTAAATATATTTGTTTCTGCCAATATTTCTTTCGCCAGTTTACTTCGCATTTCATAATGTTATTTAAATAAAAATTCTTTTCAGATATGAGTATTTCCATACAGTATAAGAAATCAGGTTAACAATTTATGAAAAAAATTTTTCGTTTTCTTTTTAATCATTCTTAAAATATCATTCAAATTTAATTCACAAATTATATTACAATATTAAATATGATTTTTTATATTCTTTAAAGCAAAATCTTCCATAAAGTTTTTAGACAAATACGTTAAGTTAGTCTAAGTGCCATGATTAATTAAAAATATGTAAAAAAAAATTGGTTTTTGATATGAATAACGCTTTAATTTCCACCGATATTTGTGGAGTTGATGATTAAATTAAACTCAAATATTAAGGAACTGCTAGCATATTTTAGTTTTACATTTCAGTCATAAGATTTGGAACCTAATATTAACAATTGCTAGCTACATCAACAAAATTAAATTTAAGACAAGGTTATAAGCCATAAAGCATGCCATATGCCATATAAAATATCAAAAATTGTTCTTGAATACAAAGATGAAAATTATATTAATGCAGATAAATTACTAATTTTTTCCTTTTTTCTAAATACTAATACTTTCTTTTTTCTAAATTACTCTATTTTCACTTTTTATATAGAATTTTATATAATCAGTTACCCCAAATGAATATTCCATGTATTATTGAAGACTAGTATTTTAAAATAAATTTCAAATATAGAGTCAAGTTGAAAAAGAAGAAATCTGTATGTATGGATTTGATTTATAAGATACTTTTTACATTTTTTCATTAGATTGTTGGACAGTTTTAAAGTAATTTTATTTTTTAAAAATTCCATCTCAGAAATAGGAATGTCAAAAAATTATTGAAAGAGTACTGTTTCAGGATATTTAGCAATGGAAGATGAATTAAATATTACTTTAAAAATTGTTAGGAAAATTATCTTTTTTTCATACTTTCTTAAAATTGTTTCTTAAGAAGTTTAAATACAAGAGTTGATTTCCAATAATTAAAAGTTAAAAAAAATATTTAAAAAAATTAATAGCTAGCATTGAGCAACAAATAGTTCAAAAGAAGAAATTTGAAGAACTATTTTAAAAAACAAATTAGTAATTAACATTTTAGTACGATCATAAAATTTAGTATTAAAATAAAGCAAATGTGATATCAGTCATTAGTTTTTTAGATGCTTTAATACATTTGGTTCATTATTCACTTTTTTGTTTTTAGAATGCCTTTTAAATTTCCATTAGTAACAGCACGATTTTTAACAACGAAAAATTTATCAGAGTGAGGTTGATTGCCCTTCGCTTTTAATGGTAACGATTTGTTAAAAGATCTAAATTTTAAATTATTTTCCTTATTACGAACTTTATGATAAAATGATATTTTTTTAATATTAATATTGAATATATTTCAATTTTTGAACCAAAAGCTAACATTTTTAGATTAAACGCTAGTAATTTTTTTCCACACATGAATAAACTTAATGCGTTCCCCAGTGATATAAGATTTATGATCATATATAACATATGCCCATTTGATAATCTTTGTAAATAATAAAATATGAGGCCCAAAAAATTTTTGTAGTAAATATTTTGATTTAATTTATTAAATCTGAATTTTTCGTTTTCAGCAATAAATGCAGGGTTAAAATTTTCCGTAATACATATTTTGTTTCCACAAATTTTATTACTCTAACTTTATTTTTCTTAAATTTCGCCTAAATTGAAAATAGTTTAATTTTTTTGTGATTGAGGCAATAATAAAGTAATATACAATAATATTATTTCCGAAACGCAATATTAAATTGCTTACAAAATTGCAGTGCCTTTTAGTGTATTTTGTATAAAATTACCTACCTTTGATTGATCAATAAGAAATGAAGTGATTTTCAATATCCAACGAAATCCCTTTTTATCATACATAATTACAATACCCGCATAGCTATTCATAGAAACTATTCAGTTTATTTTACTCAAAAAATTAGTATTCCGAGGGGAACGTTAACGAGAATACACGAAGCCCATAATTCACTTGCAAAGATTTTTACACATTCAAAATTTAAAATTTGTCATTTATGGAAAATTTTAGTTTACCATAATTCCGAATGAATTTCTTTTTAAAAACAATTTATCAATATCGCGTATACATGCTTCCTCGTTTATCCAAAGACGTTATCGATAGGCGCAGGATCAGTCGCGATCTCTCGAATTTTAAAAGAATTTTCCATCAATAAAATTTCAGCGTCACGAAAAATTGTCCGTTTCACACTTTTAACCTATATCGAAAATAGTTCAAAACGTAAGAAGCCCTTTCGTTTTGGCTTTTTCCCGCTCCAAAAGCAGCCTTCCGCCTTTGAAGAATCGGTTGAAATGGTGGAACGTATAAATATGGCAGGGCCTCCTTATTCAGCCGCTTTTTCCCGCCTCATTTTAATATTCCAGTGGCAGAGATCGGAAAAGACTAGGGAGGGCTTCATTCCCGTACGGGAAATCTCATCTTTATAGGAAAAAAAGCACTTAAAATAGATCATAATATCGATTATTCAGAAGGCAAGGCAATGAAGGGACGCTACTTGATAGGGAACGAAAATAGGATTCAGTTCCAGGGGCGCTTTCTGGGTGTTATTCATATTGTTAATGATGCACTTGGAACTAAAGAAACAAAAGGCAAGTGATGTTGCGTCCCTTGCACCGATGTTTATCGGCCGCTGTTTGCATTAGGTGAAGGGCAATGCCTTTTCATAAAACAAGTCAGACATTGCAAACTTATCTATGACCATCATAAATACAAATTGTTCCTGATTCCGATTATCTAGTTTTTAAATTTTCAAATTCTGAAAAATTTTAGTATGGCAATATACAGATAAATTTAAGAAGCATTCTACTTCGTGAGGAGTTACAATTTGGAAATATGAACCCAGGACCAATTCACAAATGGATTTGTTTGATCGGCATTGGACCAATTTCTCAAGGGCAGGATTTTTTTTCGACAAATCACAATTTAAAAACAGTTAGAAGTTGCATGTTCTTTTTCTTTAGTTTCTCTGCAAATAGTTACACACGGAAGAATCCAAAGTTTCTTGTTTCAAGGACGATGATCATGCCAAATATTCGCTTGGATTCTTGCATGTGAATTGAAATTATTCACAATTCGTCTGAAATCGAATGCAAAAGTTTATACCAGGTTTTTAAACCTTCTGGTATATGCGAATAAATGTCTGTTAAGGCAGGTATTAAAAAAAATTCTTAATAATTTCACCAAAACAAATAAATTGATGACACATTCCATAAATGCCATGTCTTCTTTTTCTTTTAAATCAAAAATTTTAAATAAAAAGGCATACAGTGTTTGTTATGTTAAAAAAATATTTGATTTTAGGATTTGGAAAAATTATGAAGACAGGAAATTGTCGTTTAAGGCCCAGAAAAATTTCAAACCAAAGTCCCTTCAAGTGATATTCTTTTTCACTAATCACGTTCCTATTCGAATATGGTTTTTTAATTTTATAGGAAAACTTTCATGTTTTATTATCATTGTCAATCAAAAATAAAATAAAGGTTTGAGCTTATTTTTGTTTATTTGTTCGAAATGAAAAAAAAAATTACAACTTCGTATTTTGAAAGATTAAAAGCTTTTTGTTTCCATTAACATTTTAAATATTTAAAACATTTCTCTTACTCTTATTTATTTCTTTGGAGCCTCGTATATCAGGAATTTTTTAAGAATTAGTGAGAAAACTTAAGTTTGTTTGAATAAAAGCATTTTCCCCATGAATTCTCATAATTCTTAAAAAATGAATAAGTAAAAGTGCGGAAATGAGGCCACATGGAAATGTTTGGAAATGTCTGATGGCAAAATGGCCGAAGATCGAAATGATTTTGACACTTCTATGTTAGGAATATCAGAAACAACATCATCACTAAAGGTGACACATCTGTCTGAAGAACTGTTATAAAACAATGGAAATTTAATGGAACATGAACTTTGATATTTTCTTTAACCGTTTTATCCGAACTATGAATCGGTTATTTTAATTAATGTCGACGGCTTTCAGATTCTGTGACAGAAGACGTAAAAGTTACATGCGAAGAAATAATTCGAGACAACGGCTTGTGTGTATGGCGAAAGAAATCGTCATTTAAATCAAATTATTTCCGTCACATTTGCAATGCGTATTTTTGTAACCGGTTAATGCCATTCCAGTTTTCAATTTGAGGAAGGTTAAAGGTTACCGCTCATTTTTCTGACAGAGTAATGTCGCTTTATGAGGAGTTTCAATATCAACCACTTGCGGGGCAATTTCAACTGGAGAAAATTATATTCCGTTATTTTTCAATTTTTTTCTCAAATTTCAGTGAAGTTTTCTTTAAAAATAGTGATTTTAAGGACTGAATTTTTGCAAATGACATCGTTGATTGATATTTCGAAGACGTCTGATTTGAGCGGAACTCTTAGAACATTGCTTTAATTTGAAGGTTTTTAACTGTTGGCTATCATCCTTTGCAAAATGGTAAATCCGAAATGCGATATTCTTATCGGGACATATTTCTTTTACACATAAGTTTCCTTTCCGTAAACGGAAGACGTCCTCGTATGCTAATTTTTCTATCCCTAGCTGAGGATCTAACTTTTCTTTCGTATTAAATTTTGCGATTTAAAAAATTTTAAATCAAAAAAAAATATTTGCGATTATAACGACTTTCTCGAGCTGGGTATCTTGAAATTCATTATTATTTACTTATGTAACATTTTGTGAAGTTGGTGAACGTTGTTTGCTGTTTAATATCCCCTATATCGATAAGTGATATATGATTTCCTGAGCTGCATCTAAAATTTAGCATGGATACTGTCATGAAAAGTCGAGAATTTATGTAAAAGAGGAAATTTTATCCAACCACCTTTATCTGCAGTGAAAAAAATAAAGTTATTATCTCAGCTTTTTTTATCTTGAAAATACGAAATGGGAAAAATCATAAGACTATTTGGCTTTAATGTCATTATTATAACGATCTACGTAAAAACCTGATTCAAGCTGATCGGGTTAGACCACTAAGTAAAAAGACAGAAGAAACAAGTCTAGAATTGTTTAAATACTAAGGATGTCTTGGGTATGAAAAATATTTTAGTAATTACTACTAAAAGTTTTTCAAGATAAATAATGCGATATTTAGAAGCAGTCACACAAATGGAATAGATTTTTGAAATAAATCGCAGAAAGATAATTGATAGAATGAAAATATTAAAAATAGACTCGAAAAATATCCAGAACATGAAAGAAAAAAAATTTTTTTTTTGGATCATTTTAAACGAAAATTACAAACATTTAAAGATACAGACAGATAAAACGATAATACATGATATTTTTTAATTGATCTTACATCTTATTTTATGGAACAATATGATTAAAACATTATTTTAAATAATAATATGCCTACAATAAGTATTAACAATCAGAACAAATATATTACTTCAAAACTGATATGATTAATATTGAAATACATTGTTCAAATAGTTGAATAATATTCAACGTGTAAATTGAAACTAAATATGGCTAAAAGTATAAGCTTTTTATCCATGAATAATGAATTCAAGAAATTTGAAATATGTGATTAAAAAGTAACATTATTTATAACTAAAATTTATAACTAAAAGCTTGTCCAAAGATAAAAGTTTAACGTAAGCGTTAAGCATTCGTTAAAACTTTCTGAAGCTAACATATAAAAAATTTCTCAAGTTCATTCTGCAACTCTGACCGTTTTCCATATTCACTGTTTTATTCACCAAGCATCTGTGTACCTTACGTCTAATTCTTCCAGCAATGGCAATTTTTTTTTCAGTACTTCCAACATGTGGGGACTGAGTTTGGTACTGTTCAAATTCAACTTATGTAAATTTTTCATATCTAAAACATTATGAAAAAATCAGTCAGTTATTCCTGGAACGATAAATTTATTAGAAAAATTCAAAAATTAAGGTATTTACTTACTTGTCAGTGCGAATATTCCTTTATCCGTCACAGGTGTCTCGCAAAGATTTAATACTTGAAGTTTATCCAGATGCTCCGCAATTATCAATACACCGGCATCACCAAAGTGTGTGGCCCATAAATTTAAATAGCGTAAAGATGGCAGTTGAATAAGATGATTTGCACAAGAACTGGTCACGTTGGTGAATGCAAGACTTAAACACTCCAAATTTCCAAAGGAACCGCTTGATAACAATTGTGCAACATCTATGTCGGTCGAACGTAATGGCAAAGCCAGCTTTTTAGGACCTCTCCTTGTTTGCTGAAATTTATTTCAAAATTTTGTAATGCAATAAAGAAAATCAAATAAATATTATTAAAATCAGGAAAGAATTAGAAACAAACTAACAAATCATTCGAATCTGGTACATTAAAAAAATCTAAGTTTTGGAATAAGCAGATTTTTATGCAATAACAATATAAATTTTACTTCAAAGAATTTCATTTTTTTTTATCGTATGAAAGACAACTGCACATGAAATAAGAATTTTTCAAACATATATTTCAAAGATCAAATCACAATAAAAAATTTAAATAAAGCTTGAAATAGAAAATGAAATATCACTTAAAATTACCAGCTGACGAAGATGCTCTTGTCGCCTGCACAACTCACTGTATTTAATTCTTCCTTTTTCGGTACTTTCCAAAGTTGTGATAATTTGTAGTTCTTGATCTTCGCTGTTAATCAAATGCCATTCTAATATCAGACAGAGAATTTCCTTGGCAATATCGTGATCTCTCAATGCCAGTAACATTAAAGCACCTAAATGTTTAACCATTTTTTGCAGAAAACCCTTTCTTCTACAGCAACATGATAGCAGAGTTTTCAGCTGCGATGAGAAAAAATTAATCTACACATCATGTGACACAGTAAACATTTTTTTTAAGAATATGAGTTTGTGATTAAGATAAATTTTAAAAATTAAAATGTCATTTAAACAAAAGGATTCTAAACTGAGATCGAAATGGCCGAAGACAACTGTTGTAACTTAAAATGTTATTAACTTAATAGACAAAAAATTGAAATTAAAAATATTTATTCTTAAATATATATTACCATAAGACACCAAACTTCTCCTCCATCACTGCAAAGAGCACTTGATGGACAATAAATATTTAGCCAACCTTCTTTGTCTTCACGAATTCCTAAAATCATTTCGTGAACTTCACATCTAGAATCAGTTCCAATTTTTTTAATTACTGGAGTAAAACCTTCCATAAACAATTCTAGAGATAAGGCATCTCCCGGAAATGGAATAGGCTGTAATAGTTGCGCCAACTCAGGGCGCCAGTCTTCATATTCCGATCTGAATAACAATAGATGAAGATAGATTAAAAATACGATATTAAGATTATAATTACTAAACATACAATATGTTGCTTTCTCTTTTATATTTTGATAATTTTTAAAAATTTCCAACATTTAAAAAAATCCTATGTTTAAAACCACTTTCAGATAAAATTAAGAACTTTACAAATCGTTAAACTGTCTTGTCAAATTTATTAAATAGAATTCAAACTATAGCAATGGAAAACAATAAATACTTAATAGAATTAGCCTTCAGTTATATCACAGAAAAGCGAACAAAGTTTTCAAGTAAACGTCATTTCTATAACATAAAATAGTTCATATTTATAAAAATATAAAACTAATATAAAAAAATTAGACTTACATGGTCTGAAAAGCAGTTATGTGACATAGTAATTGTTTGTCTAATTGTTGCTTAATCTGAGAAAAGTTTTCATCATTGGTTGATTCTGTCAATAAAGCTTTTCTGTGCTCAAAATGTGAAAAAATCGCAGACAAATGTACAGCCACTAAGTTTTGCAGGACTCTCGGATGAGGGCATTCAAAATTTGGTCCATGCATACTGCAAAAGAAAAATTAAAATTCTAATTCGAAAAACTTTACAATATATCAAGGGCGGAAATAAGGTGCCTCATTATCAGAATAAAATAATGAAAATTATTAATGACTAAAGACAATTTTTTTCCCCGCTAAAAAAAAGAAAAAAATCTTGGCTCATATAAAATAGATACCGAAAGAGTTTTAAATTTAATATTAAATTTTTAGATTTAGCCTCAAAATCAGAAAATGATATGCTAACATAGCTAACATACCTTGATATAAATTTTTTGATGGCTTCATTTCCGTCATTTTGAGAATGCAAAGCAATCATATATTCAGAAGCAAATTTTCTAATTGAAGGCGATTTTCCAAAATCCTGGGAAAAAATTATTAATGTAAAAATGCAGTTTCTGATGGTGAATAATATTAAAATCATAAATTAAATTTTCTCACAAAAGTTCGCTTAAGTATCCGATGAACTACTGAAGTGAACACATCAATAATGACTTGGGATCTAGGGTGAAGTAAGCAATGTTGCGTGAAAAAATGAAATATTTCCGAAGAAGGTCTAGTTTTCTCTAAAAGAGGTGCTACTGCTTTGATAACTTCTTCTCTTAGTTCACGATCCACCCAAATTTCACTCTGTTCAAATAAAAATAAAAGTTTTTAGTATATTAAATATATGAATCAATCTAATACTTTTGAAATATCTAGTTTTTAGTTGCATGATAAAAACCATAAGAAAATGAAAATATTTTCACAATTAGATAATATTACTTATTCCATAACAAATCTATTATAGAGATATTAGATAATAAATTTTATTAGATTACTATTAGATAATAAATTGAAAACTCACCTCCGAGAAAGACTTGGATATAATATCAAGAGGAACATTGATGACGCACTCGTCCAACAAAGGCGAGTCAAGTGTTAGAAAAATTAGAGTCTGAAAGTAAAATAAATTTAATCTGTCAGTTATAAGTATATATTTCATGTTCGACTAAGATAAGCAAAAATAAATGACATTAGCATATTAATTAGTATAAAATATAATTCAACAATATATATTTGGCAGTTAATATACAATGCAAGTAAATGGTATTTTAGATAATATCAAGAATTTTAAGAATACATCATGAGAATTTTTTTAGTTTATTTAAAATGAATTTTTTTATCAACTTTTTTCCAGTATTTAAATATGCTACAAAAAAGAGCTGATACCGAAAAATGTATATGTTTTTTTAAATAACGAATAATTATCAAAATTGTATTCAATGAGAAAATCTTAATTTACAGAGCATAAATTAAGAGTTTAGAATATTCAATATTCAAAGCTCATTATTAACAATTTGTAAGCTAACATAAGAATGATTATAAACCAAAATATTTACCTTGATTTCTCTTAAAACAACTTCAGGTCTTGTTGAATTTTGCAATATGTTTCTATATTTGTGCATACTTTTCTGTAATATAAAAATTTTTTCATTCTTCAAAAAGTTTTGAAATTTTTTAATCTAAATCACTTTATGAATAACTTCTTTTAATGAATAAAATATTTTATATTTTAACAATAAAAAAAGCTGTTTGTACATAAAACAACACTATATTTACATATTAAGAATGATGTTAATATGAATTTCAACAGATAATTAAACTAGCAAATGAAGTATGTTATTAACTTTCATATAATAAAGGAATCTTTTTAACTTACTTTCCAAAGAATTGAAGAAAGCCACTGATCTCTTATGAATGAGCTGCTTGTCTGGAAGAGAATTATTTACTTAAAAAACCAACAAAACATAACTAAATTAATTATAATTTCTCAGTCTTATCATCATCTTTGATATAATTTACAAAAAAAAACTCAATGAAGATATTTATACCCTATTATCTATATGTTTTGATTCAGCAGAATAAGAAGAATATTGAAGTTGTAAATAATTTTTATAATATAAAAAATCAAAATAAAATGCTTACAAAAGTTAAAAAATAAAGTCATTATGAAGTAGGGTTTTTATTTCATAAGAGAAACTAGTATGCTCATTATTAAAAATTATATAAAACAATACAATTGTAGCTTGAAGATAAAATAATATGATCTCTATTTAGTAAAACGAGCACAGAAATTCTGGGAACTTGTATTTCTTACAATTCCAAATGACAAAGTTTTTAAGAATAATGAATCTAAAACTTAACAGAAATATATTATTATTTTTCATAATTTGAATCATAATTCATCTTATTTTTTTTTTTTGAAAAATCCAAATTGCACAATTTTATAAAAATAGATTCCCATTAAAAGCACATAATAATATTATTAAATAAAAAGTTTAATACAATTTTATTTATAACATTTTAGTAATCATTATGATAAAAAATTTGAAAAAAAAAATGGCGTTAATGAGATTTCTAAAACTAATCACTAATTCTTTTCAAAACATAAAACACTTACCTGCAATATAACAGATCCTTCAATAAAGACTAAGCTTACGTAAAATTGATTACTTCCATCCCATTGTCCAACAGTATTAATCTGCATTAAGTTAGAATATGAAACTGGTGCTTCAAACATTCCAGTTGGCTAAAAAATAAAAAAAAATTTAATGCACAAGATAAAAAAAATTAATTTCTTGAACAGTTAGCATGAACAACTATAACATAATGATTTAACTCACTATTTTCAAACAAACTGAATCCTCTTTAAGATAAATGTGATGAGTTTCCCAACATCTAAGAAACTTTGAAGTTAAAATTTTGTTAACTGTCTTTGAATGATTCAAAAAACACAGTGAAATATCACCTTCATGTATCAATCTAAATTTAGTATGACTAGATAGATTTTGCCATGAAGTAAGGCTAGAAATATTTTTTGTAGTAAAAGGACATTTTGAATCAGAAATTTTGCTTGATTCTGCACAAACTTTTTGACTAGAAATACTTCCTGCAGAAGCCTGAAATGAAGACTCCATAAATGGAATTCCAGATGATGTTTTTTCAAATAAAGACCTGGTGGTACTTTGTGATGATTCCTTTAATATTTGTAATTCGTTTGGTAACTTCGAACCAGAAAATACTTTAAACTTTGGCTTTGGTGAGACATTTACCACTTTTATATTATTAATATGGCTTTTTATTTGCTCTGACTTTAGTGATTGATCAGTCTTATTCCAAATATTTGAAGTTGCAAAAGGACAGCATGAAAAACTGTCACTAAGAAAATTATTTTGAAATTGTACTGCTTGATTTGATTTTGGTTTTTTATTCTCATTGTTTCGCACATTCTCTTGTTTTGTACTGTTGCTATTTAATTTAATTACTTGGAATAAATTTGAAAGCGAAGCTAATTTTGAGCTACAGCCTCGTTTACCTTCAGCAACTTCTTGATGTTTAGAAAATTCAGACGATATTTTACGAGGAGATTCTAAAACATCGTGCCTCCTAATGATTGGACTAGAGGAGGTAGTCTGGGACTCCTGGTCATTCGAATGGACGATCATATTTAAATTTTGTAGCTTAAAGACTTGTGATAATCCGTTCTAAACTGGTTTACTCTTTAAAACCTTCTGACGAAATCTCGTTCATGGAGAAATCATTAACTGTAATCGATCCAAACTAGCCTTTATCAATTTGAATAAATTCATTTTCTATTTCACTTTTCTATTTAAGAGTACAATTCACGTCTATAAAATTACTACAGTTACCAAAGTCAATTCAATTAATGATCGGTTGTAAATACTAATAAGATCATTTTGTGATATGAATTTAGAATTAATGTAACTATAAATTCATGTTTCCAAACTAGATGCATCCGTCATTTCACTTGAATTATCAACTTGTCTAGTGCCACGCTTTACTTTATAAACAATTTCAAGCTAGTTTTAGGGTTCAAGTAAAGGTTTGGAAATTTCCAAATGACAAATAAATTTTGAAATTATTTTGACTCCCATAAATGTCAATTTTACTTTTGTACACTTTGGTTAAACTGGGAAATTTAATGATAGATTAGGTAACGATTAAAAATACAATTTAATGCATGGACGCTAATTTGAAATCATAGTTAACTTTTCGTGCCAAATAAATGTTATTAAATGTTTAAATAAAAAGTTACTATTTTAATTTATATGTTCATTAATTTACTTATTATCTTTGGTATCTGTCAAATTATTACTTTAGAATTGTCAATTACTAATTTTTTTCTACATCACATTTTCTTATATGGTTAAAAGTTTTAAAAATCAAATAGGATCCAGGAAGGAAGGAATGAGATCCAAAATCTCATATTATAAAATTAAAACATCCAAATGACACCTTTTCAATATAGAAACAAAACTTGTCTAAATATCCTGTAATTAAGTAGAAAAGTGAAATTTTTAAAGTTTCCATTTTTAATAACATTTTCAATTCCACCTTTAATAGGTTTTTTATTTTTGATATTTAAAAGTAACTTGTATGTAATGGCAAGAAATACTGTTAAATTTGAAATATCTTAAAACTAAATAAATTTTTTGTTTTCTGTATACTTTTAATAATATGATGTAAAAATATTAATTGAATTTTATGTAAAAGCTGTACTCTTAAATTTAGGTGTGGGATTATTTCATAAGAAATCAACAAAGCTCTAGAAAATGTTTACTGTCAAAGTAGATTTATCATCTATCATGGATAATTTAAATGGAGATCAAATATATATTTTATTGGTTGACCCATGTAAAATGAAAGTGATATTTGAATTTAAAAAGTGGATTCAGTTTTTGTTTTCTGTAGATTTTTGTATAAGGCTTGTTTATGAAGATGCAGTTATTCATGATTTAGAAGATATAAACATCCTTTCATTGTTAAAGTCTGTAAAGTAAGTGAGAGATTTACATATTTTCAGTGATTTTTTACATTAAAAACTTATATACAACAACAACCAGAACTAATTAGTTTTATATATTTACATTCCAGAATTGAACACTCTGTACCACCTAAATGGGCAGATAAAGTACATGATTTACTTACAGAAAAAAATAAATTTGAAGAAATGTTCAATATTGAGGTATTTAAATCATTAATAGAAAAATCAGATATGAATTTAAGATTATGAATTTACACTGATGTTGATAATTTTCAGATGAATTCTTCAGGATTAAGCACTGATGGTCCAAAAAGTATAACAGAAAAAAGTTGGAGAAATATGACAAAAGAAAAATTTATTTCTGAAAATAAAGGTCAAAATGTAGTTTCACCTGATGAAAAGAAAGCTTTTTGCCAAGAAACTGAGAGAGATAAAGACATACAATATTGTTCAGTATCTCCTTCTTCTAAACAAGGCCTACAAATTGCAGATAATAAGAAGCTAATTGATGGATGGAAGAAAAATGAATTCAGTGATACTTTTGATATGAAAAGGAAAAATTTTGGTTGTACAGAAGTAGATTCAGAGTCTTTCACACCAAATAAAATTAAAAAAGTTAGTGATGTCAGCAACACTCAAGAACACCTTATAAATTTTAATCTTAGTAAGAACTTAAATAAACAGTTATTTGCAGACAATGCCATAAATGGTGAAAACAATATGTTAGTAGAACAATTAAAAACTCAGGGTAAGAAATTACCAAAAGTATGTTCCCAGAATAAAAGCAAAAATTTCATTAAACCATTTTGTATTGGTAATATGTTAAATGAAATGAGAGCAGAAAGTTTTAATAAAGCAGATGAAAATAATATTATAGTACATACGGAATCAGAAATGAATGTAACTGAGTTTACTGATGATAAAAAAATTTCATTTCAAAATGAAAATAATAAGTGTCAAGATCTTATTACTTTTGAGAAAAAAGTTAGGAAAAGAATTAGAAAGCACAAATCTAAGAAAAAGAATGCAGATTGTGAAGTAAGTAATGTAACTGTTTCTTCACCTATCTCATTTTCATTTTCACAATATTCAAATCATAAAGCACTGAGCAGTGGACAAAAGCCTAAACATATTAGATTTGATATTGATGTTAATGATTGTGACATTGATGATCCAGATAATGAAATAAAAAATGATGCCAATTATCAAGAGTATAATGGGACAAAAAATTCTTCAAGTGATAACCAGGACTCAAAAAGACTAAATGATATAAATGTACAGGAATTAAGAAACATGATTCAAGAAAAAAGAAAGATTCTAGAGTTAAATTGTAATAAGGAAGCAGATACTGACAGAGATTCTAATTCTGATTTAATCTCGTCTGATGGGTATTGCTTGAATCAAAAAAAAGTAACGGGAAATCAATTTCTTGAAGATCAAACTCCACCTGAAGGGATAGAAAAGAAAGATGAGCAGGATACAATAGATGCTATATTTCCAAGAAGTATTTTTGATATAACTGCTAATTCTAAAAAGAAATATTTCAATCCTTTTGTCTTCAATAGATTCAATTAAATTAGATTTGAACAGTCATTTTTTTTGGCTTTGATTACATGTAAAAATTTAATTTGAAATTATTAATTATTTATTACTTATTTGATTTTATCCATATTAAGAAAAAATTCTTAAGTTATTCAGTTATTTTTTTTTCCATTTCATTTTACATCTATTTCATGTATAAACCATTGTTTAGTTAATTAAATTTATGAAGTTCTTGAATTAATAATTTCTAAATTTTTCAAGAAGCTGTGTATTTTCTTTATGAAATACTTAATTCTTTCTCAATTTGTATATGTTTTAATTCAAATTAATTTTTTTTAGTCTTCAACGTTATATATATTAGATTCTACAATTCATTGATTCTTCACTTTTAGAGAGATTCCTAAAAAAATATGATATTTTTGTTCTGATCATTTTCGTAAACAAATTTGTAATTGCTATAATATAAAATTAATAATTAATTTTATATTATTGATAAAATTATAAAATTAATAATTAATTTTATCAATAATATAATATAATATTTATTATTATGTAATTGTT
>JAOWBB010006549.1:0-23307 GCA_028565995.1 Ricinus marginatus | reverse complement strand
GGGGGGGGGGGGGTTGCAGGGGAAAACTTTTCACGCACGGAGCGGGGCCCTGAAAACGACGCGACCTCCGGAGGAAAATCTCCAGCGTCCGCCGTTCAACGCAGATAAGGTGCCGAGCCACGTCCTGTGATTAGCGACGCCGGGATACAAGTCTCCCGCTGGGATTTGCTTAATTTTTCGAGTTAGGAGGCTTTGAAAGAAATTTTTAACAAATTTAAAAAGGCGAAAAAAAACTTTTTCCGTACAAAAGAATCTCAGGTTTTATTTAATTTGTCACTTACCGTTTCATCGTCCTCGCAAGCGGTTAAAAAGTGCGCCGAAACCTTTAAGCGAGAAACTGTTTTCGATCGAATAGCGCCCTATTGTATTTCATCCCCTGCAGATAAGTTCTTCCGTGATTATAACGGCAGAAAAAGAAAAAAAACCCCCTTCGATGGCCCTTTCACGGTGCAACAAGTAATCGGAGAAGGCAGAGGAAGAATGTTAATAATGTCGTTGAATGTTTCAGACGAAATGAAAACTTTTGCTGGAATAGAAAATTTCTTAATTTTAATCTTCCTTTTTTCCCTTCATTTCTTTCAAAACTGCGTTTAATTTCTTTTTTTACGGTTAAAAAATGATAATTTAAGGTCCTCAGCGTAATTTTCGACTTCTTCTTCGCCCGGCGACTCCAACCCCCGCGGTCTGCAGCTTGAAAAAGGGACGGAAGGGAGGTTGGAACCGTCCTTAAATAATTTTGCCTCCCTCTCGGATAATCGGGACGCCAACCCCCACCCCCGGGACAGTGTCCTCTTCATTTTTTCCAGCTCCTTCGGTGGTGGTCCTTTCCAGGGCTCTACCTGTCGCGGAAGCATCCTTTTTCCGAGGAGCAGCGGCAGGAAGAAAGGGACATAAATAAAAATCTCCGACGCGAACCCACCTGTTGCTGGCATTAGACACTAAAATCCATTTATTAGTGCTTATTTTATTTTATTTTATTTTTTTTTTTTTCCCCCCGAGATTACCGGTACGAGACTTTTATTAAAAAGATTCTTCGCCCGAAGAGAGAAAAGCCTGGAAGAAGCGAGATGAACGTCAGAATCCCTTCTTTTCTTACCTTTTTGAAAAATCTTCCGCGAAAGGTAAGGAAATACACAAGTCACGTAAGGCGACTCCTCTTCCCGGTTCTGTCATTCCTTTCTTTCGCAGATCTGACCCGCTTTTTCCCCGCGGAAAACCTCGGGGGCGAAAAAGCCGGGACGGCACAGGCATTGGAAGTGAATAAAGGGCTCTGAAATCTCTTAGATGACCGTAAGAAGGGAAAACGAAAAGGATCGATCGATCGATTGATTGATTGATTGATTGAATGAGTGACATGCAAACGATTCATCACGAGATCTTCCTCCGTGACTCTTTTTATCTGGAGATCTTTTTTTTTTTTTTTTTTATTCTTCACTTTCAATTGAAAAATATCTTCTTATGTTGCCTTCATGAACTAATAAATCGCGCCTTCAATCATCCCTCTTTGGCGCTCACTCTTCGCACATTCGTGACATTTTTCCCCTCCGAAAAGGAACAAATCAAAGGAACAAATGCTTTTCGCTTGTAAACGGTCCCCGGTTAGGTTTTTTTTCGTTTCATATTAACTGAGAAACGTTTAAGTTATCAATATCCGCCCAGTGCAACAGGTAATTGAGAAACGAAGATAAAGCGTCCTGGCTTTTTTTTATCTGGCAGTTTCCATCGGGAAACTGTGAGAAAGAATATGGAATTTTCCTTGATTAAAAAAAAAAAAAATATATATATATATATATAAATCCAACGTTATTGGGAAAAACCGGATATTATCTCGTTTTTTCGGTGCCAGACTTCCGGTTTTCATTGGGATATCTCATTTACGCTTTTTCTTTCACCCTTCCTTCGAACTAATTTTCCACGATTTTCTGCTAAAGATTCCGGTGAGGGAAAAAAAGAAGGGCCTCTTTCCCGCTTGGCCGATCGAAGATAATTTTATCTATGCTCCGGTTAATTTTTCCAGTCGGGGATCGCAAAATTTAAAATATATTAACTGTTTGATTAATTAAATTTCAGGATTATTTTCATGTGCCTGCTCGGGTACGAAGGGGAGAGAGACAGCAGCAAAAGGCTTCTCGTCGAGAGTGCGACCGATGCAATCGAATAAAATCGCTTTTCATTCAGAGACTTGTGCACGATTTGAAGATAAATAATATGAAACAGCGAGAGGCCCTTCGGGAAAGCTCCCTGTGACAAGTTTCCCGCTTCATGTCGCCTCCGCGAGTATCTTATTTTTCGTGCACCCAACCTGAATTGGTTCCCGTTGTTCGAACGATTCGCGCCCCCGTTGGACTCTCTCCTTTCCTCTCCCGCTCAAACTCAAAAAAGGTTGGAATCGCCCCGGGTTGTTACCCGGGGCGAAACTTTTTCCCGATTCACGCCCGGAACGTCGAAAATGCGTCGGAAAAGTCCTGACTCGCAGGTTCGCGATCACATTTTAAGAATCCGCTAATTGACCCGCATCGGTTTTTGCCATCCGAAAAATCCGGGGCAGGTCCCGGTTTCGCCCCCTTTGCTCAACGCAAAAATTGTCTGGCGCTGACCGTGCTCCTTGGATCTCGTTCGCTTGCGAGAGAACGGGAAAAGCGACGGAGCTTTGTCGAAAAAGATCCGTCTAAGGGAAATGCTGAATCGAACTTAATAACTGGGAAAAGCTTTTCCTTTGTGAAATTCTTAAAGCTTTGTGTTCTAATCTCATCTTGGATTTTTTTTTTTTTTTTTTTTTTACTTTAATTAAATTTAATAATGTAGGAGACTATGGCGAGTTTTCCGCTTTGTCTTAATGACCCTTATTCATTTCGTTAAGGTTCCATAATTTTTCCTGCCATTTTTGCATGGCGATTACCTCGCTTGCTGGACGCGTCGAGAAAACGTCGAATTTTTGCCTGCGGCGATCACCGCCCCCGAAGCGAGCCGGAAAACTCTTCGGCGGTAGATTTAAACGAAGGTTTTCTTTAAGGCACGCGACATAACAGAAGGCATATGGAGTTTTTGACCGTCGATTAAAGTTTCAAACGGTAAATTTCCCAAAAAAAAAAAAAATTTTCCGGATTGATTCAAGAACCCCGAAATATGCCGACACGTGTCAATAATAGGTAACTGCAGGAAGAAGCTAACGTAAGCAGCTTTTAAGAGAAACTTATAATCCGCGTCTTTTCGAGAAGACGATGACAGTTTTTGCAAATTTAATCGGGAAACCTTTTTAAACATAAGGGAAAAAAAAAAAAAAGCGAAGACTGATTTAGGGGAAAATCGGTTTTCAGCGCCTTTGTGAATTGAAAGCTTTCAATGGTGTTATTAACCGGAGCGTAACAAAGAAAATTTGAATGTAAATCCGATTCTTTTGCCGCCGAACGCTTAATGCGGGGTGCCGGGGAGCTACTTATGCCGTCGGCCCTCCATCTCATTTTATTGCGGCCGAACGGTCTTCCTTTTTGCTGCGAATCCCTGATCTGACACCCTCAAGGGCGGCGGCAAAAAAAAAAAAAAAAAAAAAATTCACCGCCTTAGACCCCGCAGCTCGGGAGCCGCCCCGGGGGGAAAGGGTTCGCGGGCGTTCGGCGCGGGGACGCCGAACGCCTTCTTTTTTTCCGGGCACCGCGAAACGCGTTCGGCGTTTCCGCCGCGCCGAACGTCGAATCGATGAATAAAATCTCGATTCCCTCCCGGAATGTTGAAACCGTCAGAAATGCGACGCCTCAACGCGTAAATCTCCGCTGGAAAGGGAATAATTATCTCGCGGCTTCTGCGTCTACCTCGTCAGCGATCGCCTTCCGGCCTCTTTCCAAAACCCGGGGAGGGCGGGGCGGTGCACCTACCCCCGAGGTGTAGGACCTGAAAATTAAAAATTTATCACTCTGAATTTCCGCGAGATTTTTATTTTTCCTTCTGAAAAGATAAATTTTTTTTTTTTTTTTTTTTTTAATTTTTTAATCGTCAAAAGACGAATGGACGATGGACGTGTTCGGTCCTTAGGTTTTCTGGTTGGGTGCGGGGAATTCGATTTGCTTAAGATACATATTCACAACAAATAATTTCCTGTTTTTTTTTTTTTTTTGAAACCAGATTCAGTTTAGTTTTGGATGTAAAACCTACATATAACATATTGCATAGCTTGATATCAAAAACATTATTTTTTTTTTTTTTTTTTTAAAAGTATTTAACCATGCATTTATTTTTCCACATATAACACTACATTCTACTGACGTTTTTATCTGAAACACCATTCAAATAATAGTGATTTAGTAACCGAACATAATAATTATTAAAGCTTTCATTATATTCTTTGCAGATACAAGAGAGTGGTAGAATTTTATGATCAACATGGGGTAAGTATTTCTTAATGGTTCCTCTTAAGGAGCCCGCAATATGAAAATATAAAACGGCGCATAAAAGCAGAGGTTTTTTTTTTTTTTTACCCTCTCAAGTTTTTTGAAAATTCGCTTTTCCACCTGATTTTCATAATTTAATGCTCTTTTTACGTTTATGTGGAAAGATATTTTTATTTTTTTTTTCAGGTACGCTCATAATTTAAATATTAACGTTTTTTTGCTTATTCGTTTAACATTTTCGCGATGTTAATTACCTGCTTTTATTTTAATGGAAGAAGCCGCAGCCGCTGATTTTTTTTTTTTTTTTTCTCCCGGCGCCTTTCCGATACACTTGCTGACGGTTCCACGTCTTCGACAGCCTTCCCTTAATCGATGTCGCGGTGTGAAAGCGGAACTAACTTTTTTCGTCTTCTGCTCCGTCGACGGTTTAAATATGTTGAGTTTGTTTTAATTCCTCCAAATCTTTCGCGTCTTTGTGTTATGTATCTCTTCTCCCTCTTTCAGATTCCCTCTTATACGCTCAGGTAGCGTTCCTCTCGTTTTCCGATTTCTTCTTTTTTTTTTTTTTTTTTTTTTTTCCGGCGACTTCGAAAGGGGGAATGACAAAATTTTCAGTGCAGAAAAACTTAAAAGTTAAACGCCTATCAAAAATATAAACACTTCAAATGATTTAAGAACCGCAAAAGGTAAACGCAAAGAAAAAAAATAAAAATAAAAAAAAGGGGAATCCTCAAAAAAAATATCTTTTTCCACGGTTTGGAAATTTTTGCCAGTTTTTCTGCGCAAATTGTGTCAAAATTTTTTTTTTTTTTTTTTTTTTTTTTACGCCTCTGCAGTGAGTGAATAATAAAAAAAAGTGCAAAAACGAAGAGTCATGTATTCTCGCGGACAGCTTCTGGTGTAAAAAGGGAAAGAAAGAAAGAAAAAAAAAAAAAAAGGTAAGGCCAAAATGTGAAGAAGAAACGCTGTTGGAGAGGTGCAGCATCACCTTGCGGAATCTCACTTCGCACAGTGATCATTTCCGTTGATGATCGATCCTTAAAAACCCGCATGCAAAGCCGAAAGGGATGCGATACCCGGGGTGAAAATTTTTTGTAATTGCAGACCGCACTAGCACGCACGCACCGCGCGCACGCATCCACGCACATCACATTATTTACCGTGCGTAATTTAAGTTTTGACGTTCGGGTGCTAAGGGAAGAATGATGAATTAAGCGGTGGATTTAGGCGTCGGCCCAAGGAATTGAATTATTTACCAAGAGGAACATTTATCCAGACGAATCCCCGCGAACGGCGAAAAAGGTTACAAACGATGAGCGAAAGGAACGAGGGAGAGGGGAAAAAAAAAAAAAGAAAACTGAGAAAATAAGACGAGGGAAATTGGATTTTAAAATCGGGAAAGTTCCCGGGAAATTGTGTTAAAGCAATGAAAAGCTTTTTCTTATTAAACTTGCTGGCAATTTTTTGTTTTATTCATATCGCTCTGTAATGGTCCTCCCTCGGAGATCTCCTGCTTTCGGGTGTTTTCCTTTCGGATAGACCTCGCTCGCCATCTCGCGCGTTGTTTCCAGACGGAGCCTTTTATCCGATTTTCCGAAAGGCGTCCCTTGTCGGCGGCGCCGGCCGGAGCTCTCTTCCTGCGACCGCAGAGAAACTCGTTCACTGCGCGAGGAGCAACTCTTTTCCGTCCTCCTCCGCATGGCGAACCGGAAGGGGGCGACAATGGACAAAAAAAAAAAAAAAAAAAAAAAAAAAAAACAATTTTCGAAGCTTGCAAAAAGTTAGGCAGATCAAAATAAAAAGCTTTATGGGAAATCGAGAGCGGTTCTGAGGTGCAGAGCGAGGCTTCCGGGGCGATTACCACTGTGACGTAACAGCTTAATACCTGAGCTTTTTCGCGTCGGGTACCGTCTCCACCGGGGGGCTTTTGACCGTTTTCACAATTAGATTTTCTGAAATGCCAGATTTATTTATTGACCGTGTCGCAAGCCTCCGCGATTCGGTTTGATTGAAATCTTTTAATTATCTGTTGCTTTTGCGTGAATGATATCTTAGGGTATTTTACGTTTTCAAATTCTGTTCTCGGTTGCGGAATTTTTTCATTAGATAAATCCGCGTTGAATTTATTGCATACCGTCAGCAACCCCTTCCGCTCTTGTATATGTTCCCCTTTTGTCGCGCTCCTCGAAGCGCTGCAGCTTCAGGAGTGAGCCTTGGTCGAAGCG
This sequence comes from Ricinus marginatus, assembly GCA_028565995.1. Classification (NCBI taxonomy): domain Eukaryota; kingdom Metazoa; phylum Arthropoda; class Insecta; order Psocodea; family Ricinidae; genus Ricinus; species Ricinus marginatus. The sequence goes on along the minus strand of JAOWBB010006549.1, from coordinate 16,697 downwards.
TGTCATCGATTCCTCCTCGGGTGCTTTCCAATAAGGCATTATTGCTTAACCTTTTCCTCCTGGATCCAGAATCAAATGCTCAGGTTTTGTTTTTATTGCTTCTCCATATAAAAATTTTCGCTGCCGTGTTGATAACCGAACGCGCCCGCCGCATTGTTCCTTTACGTTCCGCAGGCTCTCGCGCATGCTGACTTTTACCGAGTGTCCCGTGGAAAAATATCCCTCCCTAACATTTGCGTGTATCGACTGTTCCATATTTGTCTTTGACAAATTCAACGTACAATCATGTGTCTAATAACTCCACAAAAACATTCCGTCGCTGCAAACGTATGAATTTAATACATGTCCTATATTAGAATATCACATGTTGAGCAACAAAGGACTTTGACTGTATTCGGCTCATTTTTCACACATATATACATATAAATACATTTTCTTTTACGTTTTGGTTCAAATTGCTGATGATATTAGTATAATGCGCGGCAGTTTTTATCTTAAATTTCCGTCGATCATTCAAATCTTGACTGTTATTAATGTTTTCCCTGAGACGAATTCATACTCAGAAGTTCGATACAAAGCTTGAGGTGACATAGATGAATATGCTTTAGGTAAAAAGGCAGATAAAATGGAGTGGAACCGTTATCCGAGGCGTATAGCAACTAATTCCATAGTAAAATTTACAGAAGTTTTTTAAATAACGATGCCTTTCTCTCGTGGATTTTAAAGGATTTCGCCTTTCAGATATCCGAAGGAGGGCCCCCAGGCAAACCTTTTTCCTGACGAGCCCGTGAAAAAGTTTCTGGATTTTTTTTCCCCATTTAAAAACGGATCGAATCGGTAAAATGCGGCAAGCAATTATGGGAAGACGACAGATGGATATCGATATTTAGCGTACCCTCGGAATCTTAGGTTTTATAAGGGAGGAAAGGAAAATTCAGGCCGGGCAGAAACCCAAAGTTGGTTTTTTGATCCGAGATTTTCCTTAAAATCCCATTTGACAGCCCGCGCTCTTTTATCCGTTATCTATTCCACGGGCTCCGATTCCTTTTGATCTGAATGTGTCACCTTACCTGTGGTTTATGCGAAAGCGAAAGGTTCGAGATATCGAAATGCTTATTAGTCATCAGGGGCGCATTCAAGAGCGACGACGCTTTTCCCAGTACCACGGGAATTTTCCCTCTCGTTCCCCATTGGAATTGGTTCCAAAGTTAGAGCGTGGATAAAGTTTTGCGGTGGACGGGAATCGATCGAAGTTTTCATATATAATCGAATGCTGGGTAATTGACATACGGAATAAACGATCCTGCAACTGATGTCTTGCCGGGAAAGCTTAAATGACCGGAAAATGAGTTTTCACGAACTCGATAATTGGAACAATTAAGGGAATCCATTCTGTTGTCTGCATCTGAGGATGTTCCTGTACTGAAGGCCTCGAATCTTGTGTGTCTGTCAGCTGCCACCATCCGTGTTTTCAAACTCTCTTTTCCTTTTTCGCCTTTTTCCACGGGGCTTCCAGCAGGGAACATTCCTTTTTCGAAAATTCCATTCAATTAAACTTTATTATTGAGTACATTAATATTCCGACTGTTTTCGGATCGATGAGTGGATGTGACATCTTACGCAGTGTGAAACGTTTATTCCAATGATTAATTATTAATCCATTAATTATCTTCTCTTCCCTCGCCATTGTTGTGATTGTTATCAACATTTCAACATTGTTTATCAACATGCTCCCTTGTCATTTTCACAATTCATTTCCAGCCCAAATGGATGATGATTCGCAGGTTCCCTTATAAAAACTTTCCCGTTCCACATGAAGTCCGATGCACTGATATGCAATGCTCCGACATTCGGATGCTGGTAATTGTTTCGGCTCTGTCTGATGACCGATTCGGCCGATAATGATTTATCGTCGGTTGACGGATGCCGTAAACCGACGCTGAACGCGTCGAATGATTCCGGAGGCCGCAGAATCTGAACCCGTTCGAAGTTTGCTGCCGCCCGGGCTTCCGAGACATCATCACGGATAAAACGATAAAATCCGCGAGCCCGTAATTGTTGAAATAACAATTTCTACATTTACGCAGCGTAATTCGCAGTTATAAAATTTTGTTCTGACCATTCATCTTTTTTAAACGAGTCTAAACATTATACGACGCCGTTAGCGGATGAGGGAAAGGCAACAGAAGTTTTTCGCAGCTTCTTAAAAATGATTAACTGCACCGTATCCACGGTCGGCCCTTAATGGACTCATATTTCATACATCTGTACCTAATTTAAGACAAAAAGTAACTTTTCCGTTAGGAAATTTTCTCCCTTTCAACTATGCTTTTGAAGGTTTAAACCGAATCAGGGAATATTCTCTGAGTTTCTTTGATGCTGTCGCTTTTATATTGTCGAAAAGTTCGACGATTCGCACGTCGCGAGTCGTGCGTAAGCGGAGAACTTACTCTCTTTATCACGCAAACTTTCCGCGCAAATCGGAAAAAGCGATTCATCCAGATCCACAAATCGAGATTCGGTAAAATAAATGATCCGATTCGCGGGAGTGACATGCTACCCCGAAATCGTTTGCACTCTGAGAATGCCTCACAATCAGGTTTAGTCCTGCTTACAAGCGGAGGAAATTATCCGGCAGGAGGCGAGGCAGGGGATTCGCCGGGCACCCGTTCGCAGGAAGGTCCGTGAACGGGAGAAAAGCGCACGGAAAAAGGTCGGCAGACTAAATCAAAGTCAGTTTCGTGTTGGTATTTTCGCGGATGAAATTTTTTGAATTGACTAAATCGCGTTTGTTCGTCCGAGGAGATGCTCCCCCGACACGCGGCAGCGAAGTTTGTCTTTGTTCCAGTGACGGATTTCCTTTGATATTCGAATCATTTTAAAAGCAGGGTCGGAAACCGCTAAGGCGCGACCAGATAAACATCCGATCGACGATTGATCGCAGTCAGGTCCCAAAGGAAACGGAAGCCGAAACGGAACCGCTTCCGGTTGCATTAAATGCCATCCATTCGGATTTGTCTAGCTGGAAAGGGAATACGATATCAAAGATGGGATAAACTAAATCTATATAATTAAAACTGAAAGATAGAAGAAGGAGGAAAAAAAAAAAAAGAGGAATTTACAAATGTTAATGCAGGGAAAATGAAGCAGCAGTTTTAATAGCCATTATACCAAATATAAATTACCTTTTAGGGTTTTATATTCAGGGGGCTAATTTGAAAGGGAAAAACATTTCATAAAAGGCCGCCAAGTTCCTTTTTTCCGTTTATTTTTTCGGGAGAGGAGCAAAGCAAATCTGCCCCCAGCTCGGAAGTGAGGTTTATCAGACAATCCCGCGATTCGGATTATCCACCGAACCGCGCTGCTTCGCGCCGAAAGAGAAAGCCTTTCGCCGGTGAAAAATTCAGCGGCAGAATTTTCTTGCAGCGACGCATTGTTCGCCGCCGCGGGATTCAGATTTTGCTGCCGATTATGGGGAATTGGCTTTTCCGGGGGTATAAAAAAAAAAAAAAAAGGATACTCCCCGGGAATGTAAAAAAAAAAAAAAAAAGAAAAAAACGGGGAAAAAATGATTTCGCTCGGGAGGCGAATTTATGGCGGGACGTAAACAATGGCCGGTTCGTTGTCAAAAACCGGAAGGCGGTGAGTTTTGACCCGTGACGCCCTCTCGCTTTCAAACCGAAAAGGAAAAATCTCCGAGATGTCTGATATGTCAACCCTTACGGAGTAATACAGAGGAGAGCAATTTGTCGACAGCCATTCCTGCCGAACTAACTTTTCCTTTTGCCGACTAAGCTTTATTGCATCGCATCAGAGGAAATGACTTTTTCAGCTCCTTAAATTCCTTATCAAGTGACGTCTCTCTTTTTCATACCTTTTGAGCTCATTATTCTTTTCTCCTTCTCCTTTCGCCTCCTCCTTATCGCTCCCCTTTCTCTCTCTCTCTCTCTCTCTCTCTCTCTTCCCTCTGTGAAGAAAGCCGTAGACGCAGAGCTCATTTCAGCTGATTGACTCCGTCGCCCGAATTGACACCCCGACGGTGAAACATTAGATCGTGCGTTCTTTTCCAGTTTGACGGCGCGACAACCCCCCCACTCGAATGTATCCGGCGCCGGACGAAGCGCGCGAATTTTTTTCATCCCCTTTATGTTTTCTTCCGCGCAGCTTTCCCCGATCTCGGTGCCGGTTAAGGAAAAAAAAAAAAAAAGAAAAGGCAGTCAGTTCCCGTGCCGGAAAATCGCCCGGAAACGAAAGGGAAAAGCGCGGGAAAATTTTGAGATGGCGGGCGTCATTTTGATCGTTCGACCGCGTCAAAATTAATTCCCGTCCGAGAGAGGCGCGTCAAGAGCAAAAAGCGGGAATAAATAAAAATCCAAATTTTTCCCCCCCCCCCTCCCCCCCGATCGGAGGAGATTTCACCGTTACGAAATTTCCGGTAAATCGAGCTTTTCTCCTCCCTGGAATCGATTCGCGTTCCTGGAATTTCTTTTCATTTGGCTGCCGATAACCGCAAATGTAAATTTCCACCCCCACCCCCACATCTCAGCACCCCCGCATCCCAATCTATTAAATATGTAATCCCAATATCTTCCTGATTAAGGAAAATGCAATTATCCTTTTACTCCACGAGCCGGGAAATTTTCCCCTCTTCCGCTGGGTTTTCGAGTTTTTCCAGGTACGGCGGGTGACAGCTCGTGGGTTTCCTTTTTTTCTTTTTTTTTTTTTTTTTCCATTCCGCGAAGGTAAATTTCCTTTTCCGTTTTTTTTTTTTTTTTTTTTACGATTTTCCGCTTTGACAATTACCAGTGCTGCGGCCGACTTGAGCGGCGTCGGAGATAACCGAAAATGGCGTTTTAGCAGAAGTAAAACTCTTTAATAATTGATTAATTTAGGGATGAAGCTTTTCCAGTTTTCCTTTCACGTTTATTTTCCTTTTCCCGTTTGCGTTGCAAACATCACGGAAAAAGGTTGGAATGAAAGGTTGAATTTCTGCCGAGCCCGCGCCCCGAGTCGGGGGGGGGGGGCAGCCTTTGATTTGTCGATCACGTACGTTTGGCATTAATCTTCCGGGCGGAGAGTCAGCTCGGTCGCGTAAAATGCCAAAACACCCCCGGAAAATTTTTTCGAAGGAGAACCGCCATCGCCCCGGTAACTTTTGACCGGAAAAAACCCGGGTTCATCATTCCGGCGGTCCGACAGAACGAATTTGGCATTTTTACGTGCACGATGAAATTTCCATCCACCGAAATCCGATTTTCATCCCCTCCTTAAGAACGAATGGAAAAGGATAAAAAAAAAAAAAAAAAAAAAAAAAAAAAAATTTCTTTCGATTTTATTTTTACAACTTCCCAAGTCAGGTCTTTTTAAGCGAGTTTTTCTTTCTTATGCGGGAAACCCCTCGTCCTGAACCCGAAATCGGCTGTCGTGACGGGGCTGGAAAATAACATTGGGTCTGATGTGGGGAGGAACGTGGTGCCTCAAGGCCCAGCGATATTGAATAACTTAAGCTTTGTTGTAAATTAGCTTCTTGAGCTTCAAATATCCCGTTTCGATATCTCATAAGAAAAGGGGCTGCTGATTTTCGCATGCACCTGAGCCTTCCGAAGGTTTCCGGCTGCAGGATTCGGTTGCGGCATCGCTTTTTGCTCCGCGGGACTTCGCCGAGAATCGTTTCTTGCGTTCTTATTTCGCTTACGATTTATATTTTCGCAAATCGCCAGCGGTCGCCCCTCATGCTGAGGGAGACAGTTTTTAAGGTACGTATTTTTGATCCGCGTCGAACCTGGCGAAGTTTTCATCCGGGCCCGCACTGCTCCGAGCGGTCGACGGTTCGTTTCCACGGACGAAGACGACCCGTTTCGGATTCTTCCAGGTTCTCGGCGTTTTTCCATTCTCCCGGTCGCTCCTCTTCCCGCTGGATTTTCCAAGGAATTTTTCCCTTTTTAATGTCGTGTCACTTCCATTTTTCCAATTTTGGAATTTTAAATATTTAATTTCTTGAAATTCTGCGAGTTTTCTTCCTCCCGGTTTTTGTTTTGCCTTAATTATATTTCGATTCGTTCTAATTTGCATTGCCTTACAGCCGGATTTGTTTCCTTAAATCCTCATCTGGAAGCGTTTTAAGTTCAAATGCGAACGTCTCGGGTAGGCAAGTGATCCGGGAGCGTTCTCCTGGATAAAAGCGTGTTCTGCCTTAGAACGTCTTAAGCTTGAGACGTTTCCGTCCTTTCCTCCCAGTCGCCTCGGTCGCTGCCAAAGCCGTCATTCTTCATCATTTATGTCTTGTTTAATCTGCGCGTTATTTCCCTTTTTTTTTATTGCTTAAAATGTTGCAATTGATCTGCTCCGACGGCGCAGTCCGAAGCTGGATGCAAAAATGCAAACATTGTAATGGAACTTCTTAATTAACAACATTACTCGCTGTAAATATTCACGGGGAGATTCGAATTTTTTGTGCTTTAACGAGGATTAGTTCTTAATAAATACGGCTTATCCCAGGCATTAGTTTGTCCCGGGTAAAACTCGTGCTATCTGCCAGAAGGAGGGACAAAAGCAAAATCGTTTGTTTCATTGTACATGAGTAAATTTTTATGGTCGGATAAACTCCCGCGTCGCATGCACGAAGCTCCCAGATTTAATGAAATATTTGCCGTTCTCGTGCTCTGCCCCAAGTTTAGAACCGTTTTTAGGGTCATGAGAAAGGGTGCCTTGCAAAAGTTGGAATCGATAGCTTCGTCCGGGGGCACGGGAGGACGGACATACCCGCTAAGACATTATCCGAGTCAAGAAAGATGACGCCGGCTGAAAGAGGGCATCAAATGGAGCAAGGCACAGGTATTCTCCAGGCATTCTCCAGCGAAAATCACAAGGTAAATTAACGCACTCCTCGCCAGCGACCGACCCACCAAAATGAAAGTGACCCACAGCCGATGCTTCATTTCTTCCATTCCAGAGTTCCAGAAGTCAAACTTTTTCTTTTAATATTTCGTCAGTTGCTGGAACGCGTAGGGTGAACTAAGAACCCCCAATGCAGGTTCGAAATTCTTGAATTTTTCCGCCACTCTTGCCATTTTCGCGCTTTTCTCTTCCGTTTTCCCTGAGGTTTTCCGTCGGGGGAAGGGTTGGGGGGGTGGTTCCGACGTTCCTTGGCGTTTGGAAACTTTAAAAAAAAAGAAAAAATTGAAAATTTTTCTTAATTCTAATTAACAATTAAAAGTTTCCGTCGTTCCACGCATTTAGGTGCAAAGTTTTCCTCTTGACTTTTCTTTCCCGCATTTCAATTTTCCTCTTTTTATCGTTCTCTTCCGATGGATTTACATTTTTCTTTTTTTATGCTTCATCCGCTCGTGAAAAACGCGTTTTTTCAATTTGCGGATGATGACACCCGTCGAATTTACGAGGATCAGACGAACCAAGTTTCACCCTTTATTTGCGTCGCCATTAAACTGATAAAAATCGAAACTTTATTAGAATAATAAGCACTTTGGCTGGATGCTTAGTTTGAATAATTGGAGCCGCAGCAGCTACCCGCAGTAAAAATGAATTTAAAGTGAGAAAATTTAATATTTTGATTAGAGTTAGGCAAACCGGCTTGGCGCACCGTGTCAATTTTCCCAAACGGGTTTGTGCGCAGAGCAAGATTGTGGCATTCTGCTGTTGGGGGGGGGAGGGGGAGGGGGGTAAACGGGAAAAAAATCGGGATAATGTTTAAAGGATAAATTTCGGTGCCGTAAGGGAAGAAAAGGACACGTGAAAGTTCGCATTTGAATTTATTCAATCAGCCATCCGGAGTAAAGCTTTGATTTAAATCGAAGGCTTAATAAATTTTCCGTTTGAAATATGTTTGCCGGGAAAAACTTCAGGTTTTCCCGTCTCGCGAAGTTTCCCCCAAAAGCTTTGACACTTGGCAGGGAATTCCTCCGACGACTAACTTTATTTTGGGACCTTTTTCCATCCGTCCTCTCCTGAGCTCCTTCCTTTGCGTCTTTTCGCCGTTTGGATTGAAATTTTCATTATTCCAACGCCTCCGGAAATCTTTTTTCTTTTTGCACGCAATTTAATTCACTGTATTTCTCCATATGAATGGATTTATGAAATTTTAACCTGTCTTTTACGTCATTCTCCCTGGGGGTCGTCATTCGGGGGGAGGGGGTGAAAATTTTAGAACCGGTTGAAAATTATAAAAATTCCGTCAAAGCCGGACGATGTAGCGTAACTTTTTGGAGTTTTTATTATCGCGGTTGAGTTTGAGAATCTCACTGAATTTATTTACGTTTATTGTTCTGGAAAAGGAAAATTTCTTGTACTGCCTATCGGTTAAGGCTGGAATAGAAAAAAAAAAAAAAAAAGGTGACACAATCTTCCTTGATCGTTAAGCGTGGTTTTTATCAAATATTCAATATATACAAGAACATTTGAATAATTCGAAGATTTCTCTTTTTAAATCGTTACTAAGCACGATTTGGCAATTCAAAAATTTATAAAACAATTGTAATATTTTAATAATTCGAATTTGCGAATGACTTCCGTTCCATGAACAGAATGTTATAATATAACCAGATCATGTCAGTGTTTACCAATATCCGGCCTGTAATTTTCTGCATCATTCACTTTTAACATTTTATTTGTATGCTAAGTTTTTTCTCCTTCCCATTATTCCGCTCTTAAGTTGTATTTCAAACGCTATTAAATTTTTCCCAAGTTCGCATAGTCGGCAGACACTTTCGTAGTTATACTTGTACAGGTGATTTTTCTACGTGCGAAATGAGAATGAATGAAAAGTTTTTCCCAGGAGCACATTAATACAAGTCAGTCACCTCGATTTTTTCATTAATAACTGAAACCAACCTTAGTCTTGGATGTCTGCTCTCTCTCTCTTCTTTATCTCCTTCAGTCATGCAAGACAGCTATAACGACAGTAAAGATTTTTTTTTTTTTCGTTTGAACATCAAAACGGGGAAACTTTCCAAACGGAATATATTTTCAACGAATTTAATAATAAAATAGTTTATGCACGTAAATGGATTAAAGTTTACAAATGAAAATCCTTTTCGAACCACTCCGATTGCCGCAGAAACTTTTCCCGCTTTTCCTCGCTCTGCGGAAATACTTGCAGAGCCTCCCGCTGGAGAAAGACGTCCTCGCGGGTTTCTTCCTCGCGGCTTTTTGACGCTCGACGATTTCACAGCCGCGGCAAAGAGAACCCGGTCCAAGATCCGAAGAGAAAGGCTGGCTTTGGGCGAAGATCAATATCCGGAAAATGTGATTTTTACGACCGGAAACACTTGCAGAGGCCTCGTTATCGTCCTGTCGTTTCCTCCGCATTTACCGCACGAAATCTCCGGCACATCCCTAAGCGTCCTCATCGATGCTTCATAAGTTATTTTCGGTCAAAAAGAGAGAACAAAAACGGCAAAAATCCTCGATTAAGCGAAATTTCGTACAATTCCAAATCCTTCTCATTTTGAAGCGCGCGGGGTTCATATCTGTTTCCCTTTTGACGTGTAATCCGCTTAAGGAGTGTCACACGCGGGGATGCGAACATGTAAAGGGTTTTAAAAAAAGATTGGCCGAGAAAGCCGTTGCCATTTTTTAAAAATTTTTCAACTCGCACCTCCCCCGTTAACTTTCTCGTGCCACGGCAGTTTTGGTTTTCGCTCCCGACATTCTTATTTCCCTCTTCTTTTTTCATTCTCTCAGGAAGCCAGCTAAACGGTTGCCATGATCCCTCTGCTTCGCTTATTATCACCTCGCGGTTTTTGCTGCCTCGCTTAAGACACTTTCGAGGTTAGGTCAATCGCCAGGGCAATGCTCTTTTTGTATTGCCTTAACTTAGCTCGAACCCAGTCAAATTATATGTAGAACCTTTTAAAAGTTTCCTTTTGCAGAGGATTCGAGGTTTGCTTTCATTTGTTGGGCAGGGGAAGGTTAATTTTCAGCAGAAAGATGCCAACGGTTCGACCCAGCTATTGCAAAACGCTATCCGGAGCGCATTTCACGTACTTTTCCCCGTTTTTTTTTTTTTTTTGCGGCTCTCCTGACGTTTTTCAGGTTCTTCAGGTTTTCTGACCCCCGAAACCCTTCCATTTTCTCCTCCTAAACATCGCGCTGATCTTTTTCCGGAAGCGGCGTCCCCCTTGGGATAAAATGTTTGTGTTTTGCCCGTGCTGTAAAAGGAACGCGATACCATTCGCAAGATTGGAGAATCATTCATAATTCCGGAATTTTTCCTTCAGAATTTTAATTATGAATTTTTTTCTTTTTTTTTTTTTTTTTTTAATGTTGGTCCGCGACCATTGTAAACGGATCTTGCTCGGCATCAAGACGGAAAATGCTAACGCATCGTGACAGCTTGTTAGCAGCCTTTTAGAGGAGATGCTTAGTTTGCGTTTCAGTCATTTACCATTAAGGATCTCTCTCGCTGCCTTTTCTGGTATTTTGAGTTAAAGCTTCAGCCGTATCACTTCCCTCGGTCGCTTTATTCCGCAATTCGCAATCGCTCAGCGTTAATTGTGATCCTGGAAAAATCTTGAAATGATAGATGAAATGAAGGCCTTTCGGACGATGTGCGAAGTTCTGTTTTAATAATTAATAAGCAGTAAGGTTTCGGGATCCTCACCAGAAATATTGATTGCAAGGCGGCTATATGTACCACTTTATGAGACGAGGCAGTGCTTTAAGCCTTAAGGTCCACTTTCTCGTCCGTTCTCTCACAGCTTTTCATTCTGAAACTTTTGCCATCGTAAATTATCAATACACGCACTCGACTTTGTTGTATGTTTTCTTCATAAATAACTTCAAGCAAGGCTTTAAAAAAAAAAAAAACGAAAAAGGTTGTAATAATTTCTCCTCTTGTATCCTCCAGAGGTTTATGACATTATTCGAAAGTTTGTCAATTAGAGGAGAACGAAAGGAGCAAAAACCAACTCATAACTCCGGGAAACTCATTTCGGAGAGAAACTAACCTTTTCAGGCTCGAGCAAAAGGGAATTTTGACGGTTTTTTTTGGTCTTTTTTTTTTTTTTTTTTTTTACCATCCATTCTTCCGATTTCCATGACTTTCCCTCGAACTTTTCATTAAGATTACTCCGGAGAGCAAGACAAAGGAGGCAACGGAAGGAAGGAAGTCCCCGCGACGGGGAAAAGCGAGCGGAAAAAACACCGCGGTGATTAAAGATAAACGAAATTCACGCAAAAGAACTGGGGAAAAAACGGGGCAAGGGGAATTCGAAAAGGATTGTAAAGTATTGTTTAAGTGGAAGATATTCGCCGTCGAACGTGTACCGGAGATTTTCCGGGCAAAAGGTTTGCCATTTCGGAATGAGTTGCGAGGGTGGACGAGGAACGGGGCGCGGGGAGCGAAAGAGGGGGAACAAAAAAAGTTTTCTTCATAAAAGTTTTGGTCGAAGGAAAAACATCCCTTACTTTACGAGGGAGAATTCCTAGTATATTGCTCTATATTTTTTGGTTAAACCTGTAAGCGGCGAGATAACGCCTTGTTGGACGGTCGAAAGATCCAGTTTATCTTCCACTGGGGAAACCTCCGGGAAAATAAATTTTTCTTTAATTGGTTTCTCTTTAGTATTAAAAAAATTTGCCCTTTGCCTCAGATATATTCTCTCGCATAGCAATATTCTATACCTTTCTTTAGATCAAATTAATTAATTAGTCTCGCGGTAGTCTTCTTTAGATTAAAAACACACGCGTTGCGAATGAATCAATTCCTCAAGAATATCATTATACATATATTTACCGAAATGTAAATTATCTTCGATGAATAAAAAAAAAAAAAAAAAAAAAATCACACGTATAACCGTATTTTATGCCATATAATTCCTTATACTCGTCATTTGTAGATATGGAAACTTAAAGGAGGGACACGTTAAGGGAAACGTTTAAAGGGTGTCGACGCATATTAGTTCTCGGCAGGGAAATTCTATATTGTTTTTATAAAAGATGAAAGTCGAGGGAACTGGAGATAAGTTCGGCGAGAGCTGGAAAGGGAGGAAAGTCCTTTTAATATATAATCATAAGTATAAAGGAGAAATTTCTCTCAGAATATTTCTTTCCTACCCTCTCTCTCTCTCTCTTTTTTTTTTTTTAGAGGGTTGATAAAAACGGGCTTTGCTCTGCAGAATTTTTGAAAGGAAGACGTCCTGCCTCTCCGGAGAAGAGTTTTCCCCCCTTGTTTCGGGGGGTCGAATTTTTAATTTCAATCTCCCTCGATAGCCGGGGGATGGGCTCAACTCGAAACGTTCCACATCAATAAAAAGTGATGCACCAAGGAAAATGAGATTTTTGAAAATTATATAAAAATCAATGAAAATGAATTATTGCAGAAATAAAACGGGAGCCCAGATGCTCATATACAACCGGCGGAAAGTTACATAATAAACCGAAAATATTCTAAAACTCGGAGTATGCAGAAAAGATCCCAAAGTATAATTTTTTTTTTTTTGAAATATGATTTTAACCGAAAGTTCCGCTTTGAGTTTGTTATTTCTTAACCAGTTTGAACGTTGAACTTTATAAGCACTTCAACCAAAATATCCTGATTTTTTTTTTTTTTTTTTTAGGCATAACACTTTCAAATTTTCAAATAAAACTTTTTATATGTATATATACATATATTATTACATAAGCATATTGTGTATGGAAAAGATTTTCCGTTTACACGAATGATGGATATTAAATTATTTTACTCTGATCCATGCATATTTTTAATATGCAGATATCATCGTGGTATATATATTATTTCCATAGCATGCATTTTATATTTTTCAGGAGAGAAAGATTTATTAGTATTTAACGTATTAGGTAATTGTAACAAGGGTAACATTTTTTGATGTATTTTCATTAGTTGCTCTCTCCTTCGCATTGAACTCTTGACAAAATACATGCGTTCGCGTTCTGGATCAGGTATTTTTCAAATTTTCCGACTTTCCGGAATGGATTTTCGTAAAATTCGGGAGTCGCTTTCCGGTCTTCCGCAGCGGGGCCTTTTGCAAGGCTTGTCCATCGGTCCTTGTCATCGCAAGTCCTTCTGAAATCGTTTCGCGTTTCTCCTCGCGATGGGGAAAAACCTCATCCTTCAATTGCGCCAAGGAAAATTCTACAAAATGCCTTGCGAAAGGCAGTTTGGGAAACCCCCCCCCCCCCCTCCTTCGAACCTTTCGGTATGAATTATAAACCTAATCGGATTCTGCATGATTTTAAATATCAAGTTCGCAGACGGGGAAATTAAAATTTAATGTTTGGTAAGCGTGGACGTATAAATAAGGGCTCGGAGTTTCCCTCCTTTTTCGCCCTCCCCCTCCCACCCCCCCGCGCCAAATAAGTCCGAATTTTAAATGATCCGAATTTCCGCCCGGCTTTTTTTTTTCCATTTTCCACATTTTCGGTTCCGGACCGGAGTGCCTTAATGGAAGGGTATTTCCATTTTAAATTAGCCCCGGGGAAAGCCTCCGATGGGGCTGCGCGCTCTCCAAACGGCAAGGGGTTGATGCCACTTTCTCAGTCGAGGTCCCCGTGTCATTCGGCGGGAGCCCTTCCCGATGAAAATCCAAAATAACCCGCCCCAATTTGATTACAACCGGTCTTTGCGTTGCTTCAGTTTCCTAATAAAATTTTCGGGGGAAGGTTAAGCCCGCCGGAAAGAATTATTGTTCATATTTTAAAAAAGACTACATCAGGTGGCTATTTCGGTTTTTATTAGAAATTCCATCTGCCTTTAGGGATAATAAATGTCAAAAGATTTAAGTCCAGAAAATGCGAAATAATTTTGAAGACAAAAGACAGGGTGAAAACTGAGTCCGTGCAGAAGAACTTGACGCAGCCCTCCGAGTTCTACGCATACGCATTAAGTTTTCCTTACCACGTCGACAGGAAGGTCCAAAACCTTTCCTTTTCCACCCTTTTTTATGCATAATAATGATAATAATAATAATAATAATCCTTTTTTTTTTATTTATTTATTAAATTCTTCTCATCCTCATGCGAGGTCTCAAAGGAGAGTCCCATTTTAAAAATCTTTTACCTTAATCCCCGGGACATCTATTTCAGAAACTTGCAAAGCTTCCTTATATTTTTTTTTTTCACCCCCCCCCCCTCCCTCCCACCCCCGCTTCTTTTGTCAGCATCCTCCCGGTCGTTTAACCGTAATCCTCTTTATATTTTTCCTGCGTTATTGTATGACCCTTCAGAATCCGATTTTGCTCCTTTTGCCTCGGCTCTTGATGGATTCGGATTCAGGTACGACCGGGAAAATTAACCGTTATTCTTCCGGCGGAGGCGCCGCCTGGACCGTCCGCGTCGACAGACCGCGATTTTTTCGGTCCTCCTGACCTCGCGAAAAATCACGGAGCCCTGAACGGGCGAACGTTTCACGACCGCACGAAGTCGATGCTTCCCGCATGGAGAATGGAAAATAAGCGAATTAGATTAAATGAAATAATTTTGGGGGATGCATGTAACGTGAATGGGGCAGTACAAAGAAGGACTATAAACTTGCGTATGTGGAAGATAAGAAAATAAATTTTACAGATAGGTAGAAAGGAAAAATTTTTGCCTTTCTCGGGCACCGTCCTCTCTTTTCTCATTCTTTCCCCGGATTTATTTAAAAAAAAAAAATATATATATATATATATTATTTAGAAAATAATCAGATAAGCGTAGGAAATGGAAAGTAACGAAGTACTGGTCAAAATAATTTGGGCCGGTTTGCCGGGGGACGTTTGCTACGGTCATCCCTTAATTTCCTGAATATTTTTTCATCCCCTTTTGATTTTCCCCGGCCCTCGCATTCCTGATGGTTTTTCCCATAATCGATTGTGCCCCGAGCCATTAAAACTCCGAGAATGCGATGAGCATTGACTCTCATATAAGGAAGATGGGAAAATCCAAAAATGAAGCTTGCAAATCCCCCGGATAAAATTTTTCAGATCGTGAATCAAAGTTACGGACTACGGGGGTGCGCTACAAACTTGGGAGAATCTCCTTTGTGGAAAAAGGTGACCGCGGGGGCGGTCATCGATTCGGGGGTAGCTTTCCGATGGGGCCCCGGGAAAGCGTGCTTCATGCCGGCTCTGCGGCTGTTCCGCTGCGAACGATTTCGCCGCTCGCGGAGTCTTTCTGCCACGATTCCGCAACGGGTGAGCTCCTTTGAGATTTTACTACGGTATCGTCCTTTGTAATTAATGCTAATTTCCATCGCGGCATGGCGGAACCGATCCTCGACAAAACAAAGTCATCCAAGTCTCATCAAAAGAATTTTTTCCCTTTTAATCTCTTCAATGGGGAACATTTCAAATGAAAAATTTAATTAGAGTCTCTTTAATTGAATTTAAAGCTATGAAATCCTTTTCCTTGGGAAATTAATAAATTCGGGGGAGGCGGAAGTTGGGAAAGATGAAGGGCGGGGCTAAAGTTGTGTTTCTTCCTGTTCCGCTGCCGCGGGAATCGACGGGTTTTTTTTTTTTTTTTGAGATTCCAGAAGAGCCGTAGACGTCTTCGCATTCTCCAGCGAGCATCGAGTTTCCGAAAAATCATTTATGAGCCGCTGGATTTTTTTTTTTTTTGTTCCCCCATTCGCCCCCTTACCACCAACCCCCGGATCGCGGAGCAGGATAACGAGTTGGGTCCGGCTTGAGATGGTGGAAAATTTTTCGCGCCCGGGCAGAAGGGAAAAAAATTTTTGTAATCTAAATCTCGAGGATTGGGTTTCCGGGGAAAGGCTCAGATGGGACGGAAGATGGAAAGTCGTTGGGGAAAACTGCGTGAAATTGACGTTTTCATATGTAAAATACCTGCACCGAAGTGTGTCATGAATATTATATATTATCGCCGTGTCCAATTTCACTATAAGTGTAATATTTTTGCGATTTTTTTTTTTTTCTTCACCCGGATTTGAATTTTTCTCCCTGTGAGACAGTTAAATCACCCCATTTGGCACAAAATGCATCGAAGCAACCCCCGACTCTGATCCCGTGCTAAAGAACAATCTTCGTGTCGAAGCACCGGAGTTACTCTCGCGCAAGGGAATGTCAAATGCATCTCTGGTAAATGATTTTGAGCCGCGAGATTGGTTTTCCGACGAAAACGCGGTTCGGCTATTTTCCATTGCCGTGATCGCGATCCCCTGGAACCGACGCTCGCGTCTCCGTCCGTTTCCCGGATGGAAATTCGAAATCTTAATTCAAGATCTTTGTGGAAACTCATTGACCGATCCCGAAGAACCCCGCGCCTAATAATTAATACATTTTCCAGAGCTTGCGGTTTGCAGGAAGGGCCGTCCTAACGCTGCATAAATACCTCTTTGGTATAATTTAATATTACAAAATGTACCATATATCACATCGTTAAACTTTTATATCCATTTTCCTTGGGTATATTGTATGCGGAGCTTTAAGCATTCCCTTTCATCCTTCGCTTTAATAGGAACAGCTGGAGTTGCTGAGGAAAATATTGCGGAATGAATTTTTTGTATGAAAAATTGCTCTTTTTCGAAAGGGGGTGGAACTTGACAAAGACAGCTCTTTCGGTAGTCTTGCCCCGAAAATGTCCAGATTAAATGACTTTTTTTCCGCTTCCATCCGCACCAGTCCTGTGTCTCCAAATCCCATCCTGCGTACGGCTCACGCATCTCTCGCGAAGAGCAACTGGAAATGAGTCGCCCCTCCCCCTCCCCCCCCCCCCGGGAA
>JAOWBB010006548.1:0-23346 GCA_028565995.1 Ricinus marginatus | reverse complement strand
ATGTATATTTGCCCTGCTCACGTTCGGTTGCCTGTGAAACGCGCCCGGGAACTTATTCAAATATCTCCGCTCCTTGATGGACACGGGGAATATTCCGATGAACGTTCGCTTGCCGTGACACGGTGCTGAGGCGCGGGCCGTCATCCGGACGGCATCTAAATGCGAAAATGCGATTTTCGGGGTCGTCTCCGAGTGCTGCGGACGCACCGCTGACGCGATCGAACATTCTTCCGACACTTTGACTCGATCCGGAGTCGGGGCGGTGGGAAAAAAGAAAGAAACCCGGTCGTGAGGATTCAATTTGGTCACTTGCAGCGATTTCCTTCTGGTTTTTCGCGCCTTCGGATGAACCTTCGAGTTAATCCGCTCACATGAGGAAACTTCGGGAGGAAAACAACGGGAAGACGGGCTGGGACTGAGCGCGCCGCGGATCAACTTAGAACGCGTCGGCAAAGCGTTCGGCGCCACCCCCGAACATTTTCGAAACGCGTTAATCCGCCGGAGATTTATCGACTATCAACCTTAAAGCTTGCGTTTCGATTTATTTTTACGTTTGAAACTTGTCCGTCCGATGCGACAGGAAAACGCGACGGGCCGGAATATTAAGGAGGAGCAGAAGCTGGAATTTTTTTTTTTTTTTTCCATTTTGTTCGCAGGCTCCGTTCGTCTAATCTCAGGGGTTGTTCACTCTTAATTAAAGGCACCCAAACTACCCTTACAAATTCTTGGCAGAATGCTTGCCGGTCATCCTCCGCCACGTTTTTATATTCTTCCTTCCGCGCGACCGGTTCCCCCGTCGTTTTCTAGCGTCGCAGGGGCGGAAGCTCCCAAACACCTCCCCAAAAGGTCCTAATCACGCTGCCCTTGCGAAGCTTAAACGCGGACGCAGAATTCCGAATGAGACGCATTAATGTATTAAAATCCAATACCGTGCGAAGAGTTGCGAGGCTCCCAAAAGGGATTTTCGCGACGCCACCCGCGAAGTATGAAACTTGTATGAGGCGGCCCGATGCAAGTCTCCCATTAACCGCGGATGGAGCACGGACTTCGTTTCAATTATTTAACGTTTTGCATCTTCCGTCAACTGCGGTAATTTCTCCCGGGAATTCCGTGGGGACCGGAAAAATTTCCCTTCGACTCCCCCGCCGGGAGGAGCATCGAGCTTCCGGCGTCGCGAAGACCGTTTTCCGGTCGAACGACCGGCGATCGGAGCCTTCCGAAGGCGAAGAGGGGGCGGAAGCCTTCCCTCCCCCTTCGAAAAAGCGCCGCGAAACAGGGAAACGGCGAGGAAAATGGAAAACTAATTTCCAATTCTCATTATTCTTCCGTATGATGGAATCGAACGGGGAAAAGTGGGCGCATCTCCCGAGTAAAAAAACCCGGATGAAAAATGAAACGAAGACAAAATGCCATTTATTTTCCATGGAGCGTATCTCGGATGCGCCCGCGACAATGGAAGCGAACACATTTGAACCTCTCAAATGCCCCGAATGAAAAAAAAAAAAAAAAAAATACATTTTATCCGGCTTCCGTTTTATTTCCATCAATGGAACAAAGGATCGCTCTGTTTGGGACCCGACAGCATCGGCGGGATCAACGGAAACCTCTCCCGAGATGACAAACATCGATCTCAATAAGATCGCGTTAGCTGCGACTGCCGCGCCATGCTGCAACATGCGCGCAATATTTATCTGTGATTAATATTTCGCGTATATTAAGGAGGCCCGGCAATGAACGCCGTAAATCGATCCAGCAGCGGCAGGTTTTCGCCGGTTTCGGTCGTGCCTGCAGATGCAATTCGCACACGACCGGAAACGAGCCTTCGCGCAGAGCCGCGGATCGGACGACCGAACGGAATCGGCTGAAATTTCGGCAAAAATTTACCGGAAAAATCAAACGGGAGATTCATCGCCCAACAGAAGCGATTCATAAATCATTTAGTTTTGAGCGTCTGTCGGTGTTGCGATACGAGTAATCATCATCGAGCCATTATTAATCACCACATTTGACATCAGAGCCGTCCTCGCTGCACATAAAAACAGGTTAAACGTTTCCTGTTGGAGGCACTTTAAACTGCTTTGCTTAAATACAGGAATTGCCAATTTGCTAATTCCCCGGCTTTCGGAGCTTTGCGCGACGACAAAATTAGTTTCTGGCCCAACGCATTATTCTTGGGAGCCAAAGGCCCGGGCCGTGCGGGAAAACGTAAACCGATCCGGCCGTAAGGACTAACCCCGGCCTGCAGCGGCAAATGTAATTAAATGCGACCACAGAGGAAGTCGCTGTTGCGGTTTTCGGAAGAGAAAAATGCAGAAGCGCAGTGCATCCTTGCGAACGAAAAATTTTTCCGTTTTTACCTTTTTTTCGAGTGTGAAGAAAGCAAGATACGCGGGGTTCGCTTCATAACAAAAAAGAAAAAAAAACCTTATATAAATAAGTATCAACTTGCATTATAAGTTTATATAATAATAACTTTGATCTATTAATGAAGACCCGTCTTATAACGAAGCTGCCTTTGATCTTATGGTACATTAATCATTGACTTTGACTTCGTATTTTATAAAATATAAAAAATTCTAAACTTGCAATAAAGTAATATGAGTCTGTAAATCTCCATGAGCAAAATTCTAATATAAAATTCAATCCAAAGATAATTCTTTTCAGTTTTCATAGCTGATTTTGTCTAAATGTTAACGTTAATATATTTTGCTCGGTAGGCAAATACAGAAAACAGATTTATTTTTCTACATTCAGATTTTACTTGTTTGTTCTAACACGAGCCTTAATTATGAAAAGAACGACGTACCTAATGTGTATGTCAATCAGGCGTTTAATATTTATAAAATTTGACATACGGTTTTATGATAACGCTTCGATTTGCATTCCTTTGCATCGATCGCGAATTTTAATTTCGAATTATTTCCAATACGCACATAGATATTTATATGCAACATATTTCAAACGTATCACAGTGATATTTTTTGAAATCTCGAAAAAGAATTAATAAGCTGTTAAAAATTATAAAGATTCAAATAGCTTTTGAAATTTAACTTCAAATTTGAAAATTGTCAAGCCCCGAGCGCAATTCGATTGTGGAAAATTTTGAACTTTTTCGGAGCGGCTCAGCAGCGCAAACCCCTTTACGAGCTTCCCGGACCGAGGGGATGCCACAGGAGGAAAACGGATGAGGGATGGATTTGGACCGTCGCCTTTTTATATCACAGAAAATGCTTCTGAACGAGTTTCGGAGCCCGGGAAAACTTCTTGTCCGACGAGTGAAAATGCGGAATCTCACTCGGTCTTCGATCTGCCTTTTTCTTCTTTTCCATTTGGTAAATTCGTCGACTTCATATACGTTTCGGCTGCGGGGACGAAAGCAAACGGCGAACGTGATGGAAAGCAGCGTTTGCGAACGCAACAGTCGCGGACGCAGAACTCCGTATCACGCTAATGCCCGCCTCCGGGTGCTCCATGGAGAAACTGCCGAAGAGCTCCAGAAAAAGTTTCGTTCCATCGTTTTACGTTCCCAAAAAAGTTTAACCCGCAAAACTGCAAACCACGTTGGGGTGGTTTCAAATTATGGGGCTGTAATTGCATTTGCCGTGGCTTTGCAGGGAAACCACAGCAAAATATTTTATTTTATTAAAAACTCCGCGATATTTTTTTATTTTTATCTTTTACGACTCGAACCGGGATAAATTCTCGAAAGCATTCAGTCTTCGAAACTTAAATTTTCTTTTGACCGCATCGGCTTTGCCTCTTTTATCGTTTGAAAACGGCAGTTCGCATGTATTTTATCTGCTCGAACTTCTTAATTTCGGATTCCGAACAATGAGCGAGGCCCGGGATCTGCGGATGCTTCATTTGAATTCGTGCGTTTCGTAACGAACCGATGATGAAGGATATGGTAGGATGAATTGCGGTGCATCAGCGACAAATTCGAATTGGATCAAATTCCGAACGAAAGTTACGTTTTCTTACTGCGAAGGGTGAAAAGGGGGAAAGGGCGAAAAGTGCCCGGCACCCACGGAGGGTGGCGACATCCTCGACCGGAAACCACAGCGCACGTCGCACTGCAAATTCCACATCGCGACTCGGTCTGAATTACCGGAGGTCGAAGAGGAGATCTGGAGTTGAGGCTCGACAGGTCAAGGAGAAAAACCAATTTTCGAATTTTGCGGAGAGATGCATACGGGAAAGATCGACTCGGCGATGACGCTCGGGAACGCAGAAAAGGAAAATTAACCTAAGACGGAAGGGAAATGTGAATTTTAAATATTCACACTCATTTCGGCGCTTCCGAACGAGTTCGGCAGCAGCTCGGATCGGGAAAGAGGCGAAAAAATTCGTTTCGTTCGACTCCACAACAGGTGGAAATGGGAATTTTACGATCTCAAACTGTAACTGTCGGGAAAACTCCGTCGAAAAACCTTTGAAAATACAGGGAATCCATTCCCAGGCCCGGTGCGCGGGTCAAATCCAAACATGCAGGAATCGGTGCCTTCCTTGCGCGCGAACGCCGGATCCCAAGGGAATCTTTCCCCGCCCCGGTGGAGAGAACGGGATTGATAATGCTGCCGACTGCCGACAGACGTTCGTTTCCTCGGGGATGGCCGCGACCCCGGATTCCCGGCAGAAAACATCGCTTGCAAAAGCTGGACCTTCGGCTGTTGCGACGCTTTTGATCCGCCTTTCCTCGACGCGTGTCAGCGCGATTGATCCGGTCCGCTGGCTTACAAATGCGAAAGCCAAAGGGAATCGAAACGAAGAATGGATTTTGTTTTGCGATGTGCGTGACAGGATCCTCCGAGACCGGAAAAGGCAAACCTTATTACAGTTGATGCACCATTCTTTTCATCCGATGCGACTTTACTCTTGCGTTTTGCATGAAGAGCCGGGGAACCTGATCTCCGGCAGGCGATGCCCCCCCCCCCCCCCGAGAAAAAGAACCGCATCCCATGCGGCGCGGTGTCCCGGTTCACCCCGGAACATCCGGATAATCGAATGCGCCCCGGCCGTCTTCCGATTGCTGCAGATTTCCATTCCCGGAGTCTTCAGTGCGAAAACGTACGTAATATTTTTCATAAAAACGAATCAAACCAAATGCGACAAATAAGCGACGAAAGCCGTGATGCGGACGGGGAAAGCTTTGTCGATAGGTGATTAATGAGTGACGGCATTTTGAGAATATCATGAATTATACGAAATTGGTAATATCGAAAAACCAAGTAATAAATCACGAGACGGGAAGCCCGGTATTTGAAAAATAAAGTTTCCGTTTGTCAAAAATGAAAATATTTCACCCTGCTCAGCGCCGTGGCAGCAGCGAAACGCTCTGTCTTCCGAAGGGGTTAACGCGTCGTGAAATTGCGTGCGGCAGGTCCGGCCGAAATCATAACCGAAGGGCGATGCGCTTTACATTCGGACGGGATGTAAACCCAGGCGGTAAGCACCCGAATTAAAGCCGAAAACCGTGGCAGCGAATCCTCGATGCAATGTTTAATGTATAGTTGCATAAGGCTCGACCAATGCCGGGGCGAGCAGAAATTAAACTAACCTTTCCAGGTCAACTATTAAACAACATTTGCTGTATGGCTAATTACACGGGATGGAAAATCAACAGTCATACAAGAGTAGACATTGGAATATTTGTTTCGTTTTCGGATACGTCTTTCTCCGGGCTTAGAAACAACGCTCTCGGATCGTCGAATTTGCTGGAACCTCGGGAAAATTTTCCTTTTTCTCACGGCGCTTTCGCGTTCGTTTGCACTGCAGCGGAAAAATGCCGTTTGGAAAACGGACGGCTCGTTGGGTTTGATTTTTCGTTCCAGTGGTCGTGCCTCGCGTCACATAGGTGCGACACCGAATTTGAACGGGACGGACCGGGCTTCGTGCCACGGCCTCACCGGTCGGATAAGTCCGTGACAATCGCACCGCAGGCGGAAACAGGAAGCCCGCCGCCCAAAGAGAAAACCTTCGCGGCTTTCCTTGATGCCGGTCAATGCCTCACTTGCTGCCGTCGAATGCCCTTTCCGCAAGCAAGAACCCGACGGTCCGAGCTTCCGTCCTCGAACCGCGGGCGTTCGGGGGACGACGGTCGTGCGCGGAAGAATGGCGAGGAACTTTTACGTCGGGTGCGGGGAAGGCATTTTCGGCTGCGGGGACCTCCCGACACGCTAAGGGTTAACCGGAACATTTCCGATATGCAGTAAATGCCCATTATTTGTATGCATCCGCTCGAAATGTAGCGCCCGGGCAATTATT
The DNA here is from genome assembly GCA_028565995.1 of Ricinus marginatus. Lineage (NCBI taxonomy): Eukaryota > Metazoa > Arthropoda > Insecta > Psocodea > Ricinidae > Ricinus > Ricinus marginatus. Next base: position 17,082 of record JAOWBB010006548.1, on the reverse strand, counting down.
CCGCGTCGCGCGAATCGTTCGGATTTACGTATTGTGAAACAAGGTTTCCGAACAAAAACGGAACGCGAAAATCGCGCGGCAGGAACGTGAAACGAACGCATTCGCGACAGACGAAGGAAATTCTCCCTCCAAAACCGACAGCGAGGTTTTAACCGACCAAAATCGCCAGATTCATAGAGAATTTCGTCAAATAATTAGCGGTTGACAATGTGACAATTATCGATTTAACTGTGTATCCTGGCAAAAATTGCATTTGCAGTTTCACGGATAACTTTTAATCTTCTTGCATTTATGTATTTCGATTGAGTTTCGAGCCTTTTTACCCTTGTTACCCTTTCAAAGTTTTCGTTTAAGTTCATATTATCAATTTAATTTGTTATTTTATTTCATTACATCACCGTTAATACGTTCGGTGATTAATCATTTGGAGGAATTGCAAAATTTTAAGCCATTCGCGAAAATCCCGCAAACGAATTTGAGCGTATGACACGGGTAGATAAATCAGTACATCCCCCCGTAAACATAATGATAAATCATATATTACGGCGAAGGCAAAATACCAAGCCCAATCCCCCGAAGTACCCAAATGAATTATTTGGTTGCGATCTCCATCTTATATTCACGTTCGTGGTTATGATGCCGGAAACGAATAAATTCCCATCGGAAATAAAGAGAGAAACCTCGGAAAAGGTATCGGGAAGGCGAACGCATTCGAGGGCTTTTTCATCGACATTCATCTCAATAACTCCGTAATCTTCCGTCTATTTCCAGTGGGGAAAAAGGAAATAAGATCAATCGCTTTACATGTGTGTATTGGCTTGCAGCAAGACGTACCCCCCCCGGGGGGGGTCACCCTGGATCCTGAAAAAAACCGGACCTGCGTGCGTCTGCCGAGAAAATTATCCGCGAGATGCATCAAGAGGCCCCGGGAAGAATTGTCTGTACGTTTGCGCCGATGAACTAGCTCTTCGACCCGTGACTTTTGCGGAAAAGTAATCATTGCCGCGATTACAAAGCTTCCTCGTGGCACCAGGTCGATGCGACCAACCTATGGCCCGGCTAAAACCTTAAACCCAGCTCAGAAAATAAAGCACAAAATGAATATGAAACATTAGGAATAAAATCCGTCTTATTTTTTACATTCGAGCACGGGATTGCCGAGGGATTTGTCTCAAATTTCCCAGTTTATATATATATAAACTTTTACCCTGCGATAGCCATCTTTTCTCTGCATCCCCAGCAGATGATACACACATCCCAAACATTCGAACAATAATTTATGAATTTAATTTTGCATTCAAATTAGTCCGAAAGCTTTTTACTAAATATGCATTTAACAATGTACTTTTAGAGGTATAAATTAGTCGACAATTTATTTTTAACAAACTTAACTTACTTTCTATGTTGTTATTCCAAAAATTTTCGCAGCATCGTAACGAAGACGGTCGGTCGAACACGGTGGAGAAAATGAGTGGGAAAAATACGAAATTGTTCGCCGCACGAAGTCGAATCAGCGATTAGGGGCGCAGTGCTGACTCCGCAACTGAGATTTAATCTGCAGCAGCAGGGCCATTGTAAATATTGCACGAGAGGGCGAGAAAAATTAAAAGGCTGCGGTAAAAATTCCGACAAAAGCATTTTAAAAGTGGGGAAGGCAAAAAGCCCTTGCATGTTTACATAATGTTCTTCTTAAAATATTCAAATACTCCTGAACATCGCTTTTAGAAAACGGGAATCCGCGAAAAAAGAGCGAGAATAAACAAGTCGCTTAAATGCGCCGGAGTCCGGACGGGCAAACACACCGGCGTTAATTTACCTGAAATTTACGAAGAAGGAAAAAGGCGTGAACGCGAAACGTTTAAAAGCAATGGGCGGTTGCGAGGGATAAAGCTGCTGGGAAAGGGACGCTACGGACTTTTCCGGATCGGTACGGAAAGCAGAGCATTCAGCTTTCGGGAAAGCGCCGGGAAGAAAACTCCACCGGATTTCCTTCGGGAAAATTATAAAATTAGCGAAGGATCGAAAAGCAAATTCGCCGGCGCAAGTTCCAGTCAGTGAGGTTCATCGCAAACAACCTTAATAATGAAAAGATTTAAAGATTAGTTTTTACACTCGGAACGGAGCACTTTTCCCTAAATCGTAAGCCCTTCTTAGTCCCGAGATTAATTACGGAAGAGCCGGGATCTGCCGCCAGTCAACAAATAACCCGGAAAATTCTCTCTCCAGGGTGAAAATGTCCCCCGGAATGCTGCCACGTCAAAAAACTTATGACTTTTTGCCGGAGCTCCTCCCGGACTCGTTTCGATCATAACGAAGCTGCAGCGGATGGAGTTTTATTATCCGCGCTTTTTTACACCGAAAATAGCCATCCGCAAAGAGTGCGCCATCGGGGAAATAAAATTCGGATTCGTTGCCCGTTGCAACAACGCTTGGGAACGGGTCGTCCAGCGGGATCCGGAAGAGCTTACTTCGTGAAAAGCTGTCGGAGTGCCCGCTCGAAAAGACTTTGCCTTCGTGAAAATCACCCGAAATCCCGAACTCCCGACGCCCATTCCTCGGCGCGGCCCCGGCAGACGGCGAGCGACCGTTCTTTCAGGTACGCGCCTTTTCAGTTTTTCCAACTCCTCCTCCTCCTATATGATAATTCCAATAAAATGCGCCGCGCGAGCGAAGGGTGCCTCTGCTTGAGCGCGAACGCCAAATCAACAACCGGACGCGTCAGGATTCGGAAGAAAGTTTAAGCAAAAGCCCGGCGAGACCGTCTAACTCCGCGGGGGTAATTCGGCGGAGTCAGCAATCCGAAATATTTGATCGGCTCGAGATATTTACAAAAATGTATAAATAAATGACGGGAAAAACGACGGCTCGAAGACGCTTTAACGGAGTGACAGAATTTTCATTTCTCGACTCGTTCTTTGCATGGGCTAACGATCCGACATCCCGCTGGAATGCGAAAGCACGAATTGTCTTATTATCGAAGCCTCTAACTGTGTACTCGAATAAGCGGAACTCTGTGTAATCGATAAATTATACGGCACAGAAGCGATTTAAAACTCGGAAACAATCTGCAGACGGTCCCAATTGCCGCTTTAACCCGGGATCGGGCTCCGCGTCACGGGCGGACAATTATCCGGGGAGGAACTTCGGCTGTCGAAAGCTGCGGGGCTTCATCCGAACGGGGCAAAGACGGCCTCCCTCTTCGGTTAGCGCCAGAGAGACGAGGTTATCTCATCGAAGACCAACCATACGTTCAATCTGAAATTATCTAAGCCCTATGTGTTAAGCTACATCGTTTAAATTTCCCTTTGAAATAACGCCTTTAATTTATTCCAAGGAACGTTCTCCGGCTAATGACAGAAGTTAATTTATTCGCGATGCGTGTTGATTAACTAAAATTAAGGTCGATTCGATGGATCCTTTATTTGTGTCGCAGAATCACGGATTTTGCTATTCCTTCGGATTGTCTTTTTTCATCGTTGCGGAAATGGAAAAATAAGTTTCCGGTCGGTGTTACACCTTTGTGGCCGAACGTATTTTTCCCCTTCTGCAAGGCGTTCGGATCGGGGGCGCCCGCCTCTCGTTTCGCCTCAAGACGGTTCGGGTCCGCCCCGAATACCTGACTGCGCAGCCGAATTTGTAAAGCGGTGAAACGCTCGCGAATGAACTCACCCCTTACGGATTTACAGATCGGAGACGTAAAGGCGAAGAAATAAAGATTTTACGATGGAAAAATCGTAAAAGCTTTGACTATTAGCGATTTAATAAGGGAAAGAAACACGTTCGAATCGGGTTGCGCGGGAGCTGGGACGAGGATTTCCGCATCCGCCTCCGGGGAGGCAGGAACCGCGAAAGGCGCGGAGCGACGGCAGGAGCGAGGGCCCTGCCGAGGAAGGAAATCGTCATCCCTCATCCCCGCTGCAGGACGAGAGGGGTTCGAATCCCGGGCACCCCCGCATCGATATCCCACGGGCGGAGGAGCCTTCGCTTAATGGAAGCTTTCGAAAAGTGACCGGCGAAGAAATTCCCTGGACAAAATCTAATCATGTGTAATTTTTCTCTCCGAAAATCATTTCGCTCTTAACAAGGATTATCGAAATCGTTTGGCGAGGGAAACTCGGGGGCATCCGTGCCATCAACTGGAAGCTTCGCATTATTCTTTCTATATTAATTTCTTCTCCAGCACGGGGGGTGCACGCAGCATAAATCTTCCTCCCCCGAAAGGTTTATAAATAGTTTTCGGTTGAAACGGCCGCAAAGTGCTAGGAAAAGGATCGTTTTCCCGGGTGTCGGCTGCAGATAATCAAAACGGTCTTTGCTTCCGTCGACTGCATCGCCGACGCGGTTTCCAGACGTCTCTTCTCGCTTCTTTTCCCGGCGATCATCGAAAGCCAATTTTCCAACAGAGGAGCGAGCTTTCGGGGATCCCTCGGTGTTCGGTGCTCCAAGCGAAATAAGACGATTTCCCGGAGTGGCAGTGCTCCTTTTGCGTCGAGTTCCCCCGACGTTGTTTTCCGGGATCTCCCGGGACGGGCTTCCCTTTTGAGGCTTCTGCATTTGGATTTGACGACTTTTTTTCTCGCCTTCATTTTTGTAGTTTTTACTCGGCGGGGAAAATGCCGAAAGAAAATTTCCCTTTTAATTTTTTATTTCTTCTTTTCGGGGCGAAAAAAAAAAAAAAGGGAAAATTTTTTTCCCTCTCAGGATACCGAAGCGGTGATAAAATTTTTTCGAAGATTCGAGAATGTTCGTTTTGCAAAAATTCATTTTTCATTCCGGGCGAGACGTTCGCGAGCAAACGCCGATCTGAGTTTTCCGTCCCCCGAAAAGGTTCGGGAAACCCGCAAGTTTTGCGATCGAGGAAGGCTTCGCTCGGCAGCACGACGCCTCCGATCGACCGTCGATGCGCCGCAACCGAGACCGACAGAGTCAGGTTTTCCGTCGATCCTCCACTTTTCCACCGTTCGCAGTCGGCGTTCCTGCCGGAGATGTTGCTTGCGGGAGCGGCTGCCGGGCCGCGCTGGAAATATCTCGCGGCGGAGCCAGGAGAGTTGACTAACGTGAAAATCGCTTTCCTCGGGCCTCAGTCAGTCATTTTAGGTCCCGAAACAGCGAGAGAGGAAAGTTCATCAGGTTCCATCTATTATAAATCTCTAATTTTCGAAGATTTTCGTTTTCGTCAAATTGTAAATTTAAAATTGAATTAAGAAACGCTTTCTTCCTCATCCATTTTTCGATCATCTTCTCCTTCATCTCGCTGAAGGAAAATTTTTTTAACGGTCTGCACGGAGTAATTGATTTAAGCGCATTTGAAAATTGTAAGATTTAATTTTCTTTAGATAAAATCGTTCCTTTATTTTAAAAACCATTCAAACTTAGTGAATTATTAAATTATCCCTCTGGATTTCGAAGGGGGATTTCTTTCGGGAAAGGTCCGGAGGCATCCCCGGGCAAGGGCCAGGGCGAAGCAAGAGAACGGACGTCCGGTCAGGATCGCTGGGGAATCATTTCCAGCCTTCAGCTGGAAGACGCGCTCGAAGAGTGCTCCCTCTTTGCGAAATCCTCCGCTGCAGGATACAGGAATCAGCTAAAGGAGGATCCGCTTTTCCCGCACGTCCGAAAGCGGTACCTGAATCATTCGGGTTCACACGCTTTCCACGCGGCCAGCCTCGGTCTCGCGCTTTTTGCGGAAGGTCGTCCACCGCTCCGGATAGGACGAATTTCCCGGCGCGGGCGAAAAATGCCAACGGTTGACGATTTTCGCGCTTTCCCGTTGCGGTTCTGCTTCGGAACGCGCTTCCAATCTTCGGGGCGTCGGTTTCGGCCACGTCACATTTTGTCCGGCAAATCGACGCTCCAGAGGCCGAATATTCGCTGGGATTGCAGATAAGATATATCATAAACTAACAGAGGCGCCGCAAATTTCGGAATCGTCTAACCGGACATTCGGTAATCCGGAGGAATGTTCTTCTACTCAGTTTCTTGCAGAGTTCGACAGGAAAAATATCAAAGATCCCTTTCCTCTGAAAATTTTTCGTCCAACAAATTATCTTCCTCCACGATATCTCCACAGTCAGGAGCGACGTCGATGCTTATCCGTTTGAATTTCCTCAGGTAAAATTTCAAGCCGATTGTAAATGTTTCTTTGAGGTGTTCTCCTAATTTGACGTCCTTTCAATCCTGCAGATGAACATCTTAAACAGCAGGAGTTGATTTTCCAGTTAGCTTAATTGTTATTTGGATAATCCGAGCCCATTCCAAAAAAAAAAAAAACGTTTCCCGGATCGAATTTAATGTAAATCATATTAAGTTAAAATCAACATGTATTCCGTGTCTGCCTTCGTGATTATCGCTGGAGGCCCTTTTCCCATTCGGTGCAAACGTTTTCCGACTATTTCCTCCGAATCTTAACCATTAAAAAAATCGATCCATCTTAAATTTGAAAGTACATCGTATTACGTGTGCAGATTGAGGATATGAACCTTTTTATTTGCCGTAAATCGAGATCCTTTCTTCACAACAGGAACGGAGGGAGAAAAAACTTCACGTCGAAGAATAAAAAGTTCCCGCGTTGGAATTCTCAACCCATCGCCGTCTTTGTTATCATTTTCTTAAGGTCTTTTACGCAACAGTTTCCATCCGACAGCCCGATGCTGAAGTTTCCAAAGTGGGAAATGAAACCTTCCGGGAAATGGATGTTCCAGTATTTATTTTTCACAAGGCACAACTTACTCCAAATTAGCGCCAGAGGCGAAATGAGCATCATAGTTATTTTCCAAACGGGTTTCGGACGTCGGATAAATCTCACGGGGCCACCAGGATCGGGTTCCCTCCGCGGACAAACATTCCGAAAAGCACAGCACCTTGGGTGTGATATTTTTCATCTCCTCGCCGGCTCGAATTTCTCGGTCCGGAGCAGCGAAATAGGTTGCTCGGCCCCGCAGCAAAGTGCCGACCTTAATTGCGGGACCCGCTGAAAGATTTCGGAAGGAACTGAATATTTTTGTGCCGCAACCCGCGACACTCTCGAGTGCGACGCGCTGCCGGGAAAACCGGAAAACGTAAGTTGACGGAGGGAGCCCCGGCGAAAGCACTCGAAATCGAGCGTCGCATCGTAAGTCGACCGAACCGGCTGTTTAGGCGCCAAATCAGCGTCCGACAGCTTAATTTTAAGGTCGCATCAAACGGGCACATGCTGGTCGACCGCCGCAATAAATTATTTTATATTAAAAACTTAGGTTTTGACTAAGTATGTACATTACATTCATTCCAAAATTATATTTGCTGATTTCAGCGGAAGAAAAAAACGAATCATGCTTTTACGGAAAACTGGGACGTCCTTCTGTTGCTCGAGGCTTAAAAAATCAGGAATGCCTTAAATTTTCCTTTTGTTTCATTTAAAATGTGCCATTTCTGGATTTTATAGATTTTTTTTTTCTTTTCCAGCGGAGGCCGCTTACACGCTCGCCTGGAAGAGATTTTGCATCTCTCAAAGGCAGAAAAGGCTTTAGACCTCAGAATGGAGTCCAAGTCGAGCCGCAATTTCACATTAAATCGATTTCGCTGTAGTTGCCTTCGGCCTTTTTTACTGAGAAATGAATTTCGTCGAGGTTTTGCTGTCGGCGTCAGCCTCTCTCGGGCACGGGTAATCAACGTGATACATTTGATTCGTTCCCTTCGGCGCGGAAAACACGGCCAGACTTTTCGATACCTTCCCCCGCTTCCGCCGAGGCCTTAATAAAAGTTAACTTAGGGTTAATTAGCGTTTAAAAATGCATTTGATTTATGTGCGGCTGCGGGGATTGTGCGAGATACAAACTTTTTAATCGGGCGGACGCTTGATGTGTCCTAGGGAGAAGGAGTTTCGAATGCAACTTCGACGGGGAGCACAGAGACAGAGCGAAGGGTAAATGCACTAAATAAAGGGAGGTTTTAAACCTCGGCCCCGGGTGCAGTATTTGTAAAAAAAAGTCACGGAAGACCGAACCTGATTCAGCAGAGCTTTCGGAGATTGTAAACTATGCCTGTCCATCCAAATAACTCGAATTTCCGCATGATATTTCCCGTCGGATATACCCAAAAGTGGAGAACAATTGAGTTTAAATTGCCGTTTGATTTCAGCCCCCGCTGTTGTGAATCCGGCACGGGACTTTCTTATGAGGTTGTAAGATTCCGAAACAAGAACTATTTCCATAAAGTGAGTCAAAACGAAATTTAATGGTCGCGAAAAGAAAACAGTAAATAAAGTATTTTAATTAAAAAATAAAACCCGTCAGGAGTGTTAAAGTCAAGGAAGGGAGAAACCTTTTTCGTGCCTTTTTTTTTTTTTTTTTTTTAATAATGAAATTTCAGCGTGAGCCAGAGCTGCAAAAGGACGATTGTAAAGTATTTTCCAGCAGCGGATCTGTAATGAATTGTAAATGAGATTGCTTCGGGAGCCATCAAAAAAATTCATAAAAATAAATTTATTCACGGGAAATCGCGGCAGAGGCCCTCCGCGTCAGGTACCGGCAACGAAGGAACCTTCGTCTTAAAGCAGACGCTTGCAAACCTCGGAGCTTTCGACCGGAGAGGATCGAAACTTCGAGATGGCGGACGGTCGGCAGCAGAGAGCAGCGGTCCGACGTCTTGGATTGGAGGTGCGGGGGGCTCTGCCCGAATCAACCGCTGCATTCGAACGACGACAACAGCAACTTTCAGCTTTAGGGTGGCATTTGTGGTCGGCTTCGTTTCGGACGACGCTGGGAATGTGTCAAATCCGCCGGAGGCGGATCCATAAATTATTCACGAATAATTTAAGCCATCAACGTCATTCTCAAGGGTCCTTTAAACCCCATTTATATTAAACAATAAATAATAAAGCGAATGACCGAGCGGGGGCGAACGTGGCACCTTCCTTCGGGGGCAATATTTTCTGCATTTCGGTTTTCTGCTTCCACTCATGATTGACGGCTCTTTATATTCATATTAAAAAACGTCATCGTGAATTGTAACCCGTCAGGCTTCCGGCTCGCAGCTCTCGCGCCATTCGTTACCGCTGACGCTGGTTCCCTCGACGCCTCCGAACGGATTCGTTCGCTGCCGTTACGCAAAAGTGCCGTAAGACTCGGAGATGCAGCCGGTGCGGTAAGCCCCGCGAGCGAGCGCACCGCTCGCATTCCCATGATTAGCGCTTGTCATCGAAGGCTTCGCTAAAGGCTCATTTCCATGCAGATGAAGGCGCACCCGGAAAAGAGGTGACCGAACGCCTTTCCCCAATCGACTTTTATTAACTTTCCAACCTTTCGAGTGAACGCGGATTTAATCGTTCGCTAAAACCCGCCCCTTTCGCCATCGGAAAAACGAAAATCTTCTCTTCCTTTTTCTTCATATGACAACATCTTTTTACTTCTGCTTCCACGGGTCCCTTTCCCTCGACCTATCTGGTTGCCCTTCTGCTCAAAGAATTTCTCAAAGTGGATTCTCACGTTCGGGTGTCCGATTGGAATTAATAAAATGCGAACCTCTCTCTCGAGGAGAACGGCAAAAATTCTCTATGAACGTGTCGGTGCAGTGATTTAATGCTGATAAAGAAAATTGTATGAACGTTATTTATTATTATGCTAATGAAACTTACAAATTACGGTACGTGTGCACGGAGGATTGGTGCGACTTAGGTTTGCGGTGCGCATTATGCAGCTTCGCATTGTTGTCTCCCTTACCTGATCTTCTTTCGGATGAATGCCGGTGGTGCCACGGCGGAAATTATGGGTTTTTACGAAACCGAATCCTCGGATTTTAATTTTTACCCCATTTCCGACCATTGCACGACCGTCGCTACACAGTTCCAAGCAGTTGACGACATCGCGTACAACCCGCTTGGAAACATTTTACAAAATGGCCCGTGAGTGTCACAAAAAAAAAAAAAAAAAAAATGTCCACCGCAATAAAGAGAATTACAGCCGCGAAAGGCAGTGCAAAAAAATTTCGCTAAAGTATCCGGTTTTGCGAGGAAAAGCGGAAGCTTCCGCCATTGTCCCGGGAACCCCGAAATTTTTGCCGCCGACAGAGGTGAATTTGACGGCGATGATGGCGGGCGGCAGGGGGCGGCCTCCGATCTCCTCCCACGACGATTATTCGCATTGTTTCCTTGTTCGGACCGTCAAACGTCACTTCCAATATAAATCTAATTTTCCGGGGTTTTCCCGGGCGGTGAAAATTCGCACAAAAAAATTTCCCCCCCCCTCCCCGCGCCGGCAACCTTATCGCGACTCCGATTCACTCCCCCGATTTCCGATGTGCAAAAACGTCAAAATTATTAACCGAACGCCGAACCTGAATAAGTGATCACTTCTTCCACGGGACCACTTTGCGCGGTGCGTTGATTGCTGCCACGGATACCCCGAACGTCCTCTTTATAATCCCGTTTTTATCGGTGAAATTTTCATCCGTTGCACATCCCCATAAAGTTCGCATCCCCATTAAAGTTTTACAACGAACCATCAAAAATAACCACCGAAACGGGGGCCGCTCTTAACGGATGCACGGTTTCATTCGAACAGTTTCCCGGTGTTTTGCATCCGCCTTTTCCGGGATAAAAATCAAGTGTTAATAAATAAAAGTTTTCGTGGAGTTTTTCCCGGGGAAGAATCATAAGCGGAAATGTGAAAAAAAAAAAGGACAAAAATCGATTTAGCCGAAAAATTTCGGAGATTGCCTCCGCCCGAAAGGAAAGGCAGAAATTGAAAGATCAAGTCGCTTTGCCGTTCGCTTATTCAGCATTTCAAAACACAAGAAGAGGAATTTTCATTCTCCTCTCTGTTTGCCCTTTCCTCGTCCTTTCATTTTTCTTCCCTTCATTATTTTTCCTAATTGACCGATCTCTCTACCAGATTTTTTCCCGAGGAAAAAAATACTTGAAGCGACTTTAATTGCACGCCTGGTGACACGACGCGTACGCCGGATTAACAAACCCTTCCGCATTTTGCTTTAAACCAAGATATATTTGGACTCCTGTTAAATTATTTAACGACCAACACTTCCCCGGGATGCGTAATTAAAGTATTTACCTGCTGAATAAGTTGACCGATTCGAGATTTTCAGCAAATATTTGCTGTTTTTAACAGGATTTTGCCGTTTAGGTGGAAACGTCCGCGTTAAAAGCGTCTTCGATGCAGAGACGAAGTAGTTCTGAAGTTCTTTCACACCGTAAACCACCCCCGGATACCCCTTCGAAGCCGAAATTTTGAATCCTACCGGGGCGAAAGAAATTTTTGATATTGGATTTTGGGTTCTACGTTTCATTTCTCTACCCCTGAAAAGCTTTATTAACCGGGGATCGCGAATGACCGCGAAATAAAACGGAAAATTCCAATTCTTATGCACTTGGAGAGGAGAAAATTCTCGGGGTACAAGATTCCAGTTTGGAAAAGGGCGCTCGCGAAATATGAAAGATATTTCCCAAAGGAATGCAAACACGAGAAGTTTAAAATTTTTTTGAATCTCATTTCTCATTCCTTTCAACTCAGCATCAGCGGAAATATTGATTTTCGGATATTTCGCGAGTTCCGGTTTTCTGCCCACTTCGCTCCTTTCCACGACTCTGGTGGATTGGCTCCGCCGAAATGAACCTCGGCCCGGTGCCTCCGTCCGTCAGTTGGTAAGACGCACACTTCCGTCAGCGACGGCATTTTCCGATCTTTCGATGATTCCCGCGGATCTTCCCGAGTACGATCAGTGAGCGGCGAAGGCCCAACTCTCCCGTCGCCGAGCTTTCCACCCGGAGATGGACGCTGCGACCGGCGCCTCCTTCGATCTTGCGGAAAAATGATAAATTTTGCTTTTGAAGAAAATCGCGACGCCAGAACCTCGCCAGAACTTCCGGCGCAGAAGCGACCGCCGAAGGTACCTCGCTAAGCCGCACGGAAACTGCCGGAGCTGTAAAGAAGGCAGGCTCGGCCAGGGGAAAGCGGACGGGAGGCAACGGCGAGGGAAGAAAACCATTTTCAACATGTATCGTGTCCGCGGGGTTACGGGGCGGAAAACGAATCCCGGAAAATATTCGATGCGGGAAAACAAATCAAAATACCTGAAACTATTTTCGGTGAGATCAGCAGCCCAGGAAAGTGCTTGATGAGATATTAACTTCAACTGAGTGAGCGGACAAATTTTCCATTAAAGTTTGGGTCTCGGCGACGGCAGCGACAGAAAGATCCTCGGCATCATCTCATGGATGAATTCATTTCATCCAATTTTTATTTTATTTGTTCGTTAGATAAAAGAAATTTCTGCAGCGACGGAATCCGTTCGACTGCAGATCGACGTTGAGTGTCGTCCTCTGCCGTAGCGTGTGAATATAATTCCCGAATTCTTCGGTAAAATTTTACCAAACAAGATTTACCTTTTTGTACACTGTAGCAATTACATTACTCGCATTGGTATATTAATTTCGTTACTCGTTCTCTTAGCAATTTATCCGTAGATTCCATTTCGGCTGTCGAGAATTTTTTGTTGAAAGTCCAGGACTATGAGTTTTTGACGTATTTCCTTTGGGAGTCATTTTCAAGTTGAAATTTCTCTCTCTCCTATATATATATATATATAGTTTATTCGCTGTAACTTTAAAACTTCTTGAAATTTCTTTTTTTACTTGGCCATTATTTAGCTTTAAAAGTTGATTGCATTACCTGCTTTATATAATTTTTTTATTATGCTCCGAATAACAATAATAATCGGTTCCGTAGTTTTCAGCAACTAAAGGATGGATTAGATTTTTATTTTTTTTTTTCTGCATGTGCTCGATTATTATATTTTAAATTTATTTTCAGCTCCAAATTCGTACAGACCCTTTCTGATGATGCTCACTGTGAACGCCCATTTTTCTCGCACCGCGTTTTCATTATTAAAATTGTGAATAAACTTTCCGAACGTAAATTATAACTCTTGACTGCTATTTGAGTAAAATTTACATCGTGGATAATTAAAACATAATGGTAATCTGTTAAATTGCTTCACACATGCACGTGATAATGTCCGCGAGGTTGGGGTATCACGTCTTGTGCAAAAATCCCATGTTTTTCATGAAATTCTAAAAATGACAAAAACCGGATTCATCCACATTTGCCAACAGCAAATTTTCAAGCCAAATTGCACGGAGTTAAAGACAAACTTTCGATTTCCAAAATTCCGATATTTATTTCGGGGTGGCATCTTTCGAAAGGTAACTTTAATCTTCTTTCTCTTCTTCGATAAAAGTTCTTATAATATTTCAGCTTATGGCAAACTTCTCGGAGTTTTATTCACTTACAGTTTACTTCATTCGTGATCCTTCAATATTCCGAGCTTTTATTCCATAAACTTTTGGTTTTCTTCAACATCCCTCACGCAGCGGCAAACTCTTTCCCGATATAATCATTTCCAATCATGCAATACAAATATTCTGAAATTTGGATTGCTCCTTTCTACCCGTCAGATTGCACAAGAGCGAGCGGGACAAACGGAAAACTGGAGAAAGATTTTGGTTTCGGATTGAAATTATGCTTCGGACGAGGAAGAAGACCGATTTGCCGAAGACGAGAGGGAAATAAAACGTGTTAAAATGAGTTAATGTCGAGGAGGATGAGAAGGAAAACTTCCGCCGACGTCATCCCTGATTTCCGCTGAAAATGCAAAAGGATGCGGGATCACTCGGGAGCCAATCAAACCTTTCACGTCTCGGGTACCACGTTCAGAACCTCAAAATATTACGAATCCGCGGCTTTTCCACCAGCTTTTCCCTCCGTGGCTTATGCAATTTTCCCCTAAAAGATTAAAAAGCGCTCGGCAAAAATTAGATTTTTGAAATTTTCCTCGCCGACCGACGGGTATTTTAATTCTCCATTCTGCTGTTTTGGAATGCACTGATTTGGCACCCCCCCCCCTACTGGAAACTGCGGAGGATTATCCTTCGACGTTCCGATTTCGACGCAACCGCTCCTCGGGTGCTGTAAGCGTGAAATGAAAGGGGTGGATTGCCGAATACGTACAGAGACGTTCACTTGGCGGTAAAGCAAATGCATAAATAACGGAAGGGTAGCCAACAAGTGGTGGAAGAGCACAGAAAAAGATCGGAACTGGCTCCATCAGCGGGACGGGACGTGGACGATGGCACGGAGGCGTTTTTTCGGTTGGCATAACGTGCGAAAGTATTTCCTTTTTCCGAAGCAGTTGAAAGACGTCTCTGCGAAAATTTAAAACGGAAGGTTCTCCTAAGCTTGTCCACCGAAGAATGGTTCACAGGCATCTTCCCCGTCGAGATGAGAGAGGTTCCGAGTGCCGCGAGAGATGCAAGAGAGTCCTTTATGCTTGTTATGAATGCGGAGTTGGATACCAGATCCGATAAAAGGCGTTAAAAGGGTAGAAAATCGATTAACATAATTTTTTACATCGATAAAAAAAAAAAAAAAAAAAAATTCGACAAAAAAAAACTATCCCTTATTGATAGGGGAGGAAAATCATAAAATGGAATAAGTAGGGGGCGAAATCGCTTAGGGGATGTTGTTAGCCTTGCATCCATGGATTTTAACTCAATTTCTTTGCTTGCTTCCATCCCCGGATGGATTTTTAATTCAGATTATAAACGACAGATTGAACCCGCGCTACTAAAAATGTATTTTGGATTATGAGAGAAACGCAAAAAGTGCGACTCACCGAAGGGAATTCGGTTGGATGTTAAAGTGGCCAAAAAGGGGCCCCGTCGCTTTGAGTATCAATTTAACAAATAACAACCCCTATTTGCTGTCGAGGAGGTCCGAACCCGCATCGGAATTTCCGAAATCTTAGAGCTGCAGCAAGCGTTTTCGGAACGATGTAAGTGCACGCAGAAACCGCACGGGAAGTGAATAAATCTATTAGAACGGAAATTCACGGATCGAAATTGTTCTCGAACGGGACATGTCGGACCTGCCTCCATCGGGCGACATTCCGAGTGTATTGCGTCGCCGGTGAAGAATGAAAAGAACGACAACTTTCCCGTCCTTTTTTCCCGCCCCGTGTAAAGAAGTTATCCAGGCTCCATTGTATTACATCAATTGAGAACTGATTTGTTGAATGGCGAACCTGATTGCTTTTACTCTCCTCCCATTCACATAACCCATAAATTTTTTTTTTTTTTTTCTTACGGAATTTTTCAATCCCCGCAAAGCTTTTCAATCCGAAAAAAACCCTTTTTATAAAAAGAACAAGTATCGGATAGTAATCATGCGATAGATGAGATGAAGAATGGATGCTTCGAAGCCTCTTGTTGATTTTTCTTTTCTTGCGTTGAATCATAGGATTTTGTCCGATGAGGGTTTATTCATACGTACGTCGTTGCACAAGACCGGAGAAAGATATAGTTCCGTGGCAACTTCCATACGCGCGCGCACACGTATATTATCCGAATATGTGATGCTCTTGTTCGTTTCGGCTAAAGTAAGACGCTAATTTTCAATTCTTTCTTAAATTTAATTTTTTTTCGAACTGGATTGGAGGTATAACGAAAAAAATAAAAGAAAAAAAAATTTATATTTCTCTTCCGCGCGAAAGGAAGTTTTTTTTTTTTTTTTATTTTGCGACAATCAAGTAAAAGTTTGTACAGCACGGAGAAACGGAAACAAAGGAAGCGAGAAAGAGGAAAACACAAAAGGAAAAGTCCTTTGGAAACGAAACCGAGATTTCAAAATGTACATGCCGCTAGCATTGCAAAGTATTAATTTTATCTGACCGAGTGAATGCAGAGCAGACACTAAGAGAGTGACCAGCAAAAACAGCGAAGCATATTTTCCTTTTTCCGCGTGTAAAAATGTTTTACAGAGGCAGAGGGAGGAAGAGTCCCGGAGAAAAACCAAGACGGGGCCTTCCTTGGAGGAACCTCCGGATTCCCGTTGCCGCACTGTTGGTGGGGCACTGCACCCGAAACCTGCACCTCAGTACCGTCTTGCCCCGAGTCCCGAGGCACATCCGCAGATAGTTAATATATATTTAAACAAATTCCGTACGTGCGACGATAAACCGAATTTAAATTTCCGCACGCAGTTGGGAGGGGGGTTCTCCCCAAAAACGTCCGGAGTCCTTGCTGTCGAGCACAGAGTAAGCGTCTGCGGAGGTTCACCGTCAGCGGTCTAACTATTGCTGTTCAAAGATTTTCCGTACCCAGACGACGCAGCGGAAAATGGCAGTTTTCGCCCGAGAACCATCCCGACGATGGGCGCTTCGGACTTCTTCATCCCTTCCCGGGCGAACCTTTTAAATTGGGTTTATCCTCCGGGCAGTTTTTGAATAATGACGGCTTAATTATTTAGAGGATCCCAATCAATTCCTAAAACGAGAAAATTTCGTTAAGCCTTCCCCGGCTGCTCGGCATCACGTTATGTAAATTTTCGCTGCATCGCCGTTTTTATTGCTCCTGACCCGAAATGAGATTGCAGCTTTTACACCTTCCGAAGAATGACTTACTAAGTTGCCTCTGGGAATCGTCTGCGCCTGCGAGTCGGTCACCGTACCTGCATCTTCGGTGCATTACCTTCTGAGTCAAAACGGACGGATCGAAACCGCGATCCGAACCTTTCCTCCCGAGCTTTTGCGCGAAGGCCAAAGCCGCGTCTCGCGAGCATAACTGATTAAGCAAGGTTTAGCGCACGGCTCCGACCGATCTGATGGCAAATTTCGAATTCTCCCTGGCGCCCTGTCCTGGGAATGGAATTGTTCTCCTCCATCTGGAATCGAAGTTTCACCCTGCGTCGCTCTGAGGTAAAAATTAAATTTTATTCTTCCAGTTCCTCGGTTTGACGTTAATTAAATCTATGGAAAATCAAGTCGTCATTCTCACAATTTCAAAGTCGTAAAATTTTTTCAGGCTTCTGTCGCGGCTTCACGTTTCGCAATGCTCCATCGAGACCCTGTACATTTATCTACATCAATACAGACAATGCAAAACAAATAAAAAAATATACAAAAGCATAAACGTCAAAAATAATGCAGATAAAAAGAAAAATCTGCCTAGTTTTTTTCTCTTTTGGGGGGGGGGGGGGGGGGGGGGGGGGGGGGGGGGGGGGGGGGGGGGGGGGGGGGGGGGGGGGGGGGGGGGGG
>JAOWBB010006547.1:0-23353 GCA_028565995.1 Ricinus marginatus | reverse complement strand
AAGGGAACATCTAAATAATCTTTTCATAAGGTTCACAAATTTATATTAACCTTTCTTTGGTTGAAAAACAAATTTGTTTTGTAAGAACAGAATTAGGTGTATTTTTTTTTAAGGTTTGGATAAAATTTTTACATAAAATGAAATTTTAATTGAAATTTAAACTAAAAATAATGTCTCACTGAAATAAATAATAACACTGACACTGACAATCAGAACATCACAAGTGTAAAAAGGATACATTCATCATAAGGAGAAATATCCAAATCCTGTATATCGCCCTTATGGGAGAAAACAGTACCTAGATAATGATGATGATCTGGATAGCGCCTGTAACGCCTTAAGACGCCATCTTCACAACCCGAATATAATGTAGATCCATTGCTCGTATAACTAAAGTTTAGAAAATAAATAATTATTTAATTGCTATATCCAAAAATTGTCAAATATGTCACTTTAAATATTATAAAATCATCAATTTAATATTTTTGTAGAATTCTTCGTCAATAAACCATTAAGCATTAAAACATTGAAGCCAAAACTTGAAAATAATATATTTTCCAACTCATAAAACAGCAAAAGGATTGTATAATAAATGCCCAAAAAAATTTATAGAAACAAAATAAGCCCATGTTCCAGTTAAAAATGGAACAGAGAAAAAAAAACTAATAAATACAATATAAAACTTATGTGCTTTGAAACGTAGAAGCCAATTAAGAGCCATCTGATTAAAATATTGAAACAAAAAATAATCGAGATAGAATAACAATACAATTACTGATACAACTTAACATGGAATCGAGCTAGTGAATGACCTAAATAAAAATTCTTTTTTTTTACAATTAAAAAATTCCACGTCAAAAGAATAAAGATATAATTATACCCTTAAAAGCAGAAATAACATAATTTTTTAATAATCAGTTGCAACTGAGAAAAAAACTATTAGCTTTTAGCGTTATTGAAAAACTAAAGTAAAAAGAATTTTTAAATGAATGAAAAGCATAATTTTGATCGTCAAAGCATAAATTATTTTGATCTTATTCAAAATATTACCTGTTTTTTGATAATTGTAAATTATACAATATCAAATTATCTTTTGTGTAAAATTTACCAATTTATATGAGTTCTTCGCTTCAAAGTTTGTTATGCTTATCATTTTCTATTAAAAATAGTCATATAGAATACCTTAGCATATAGTTGTTTTCTTTTGACTAACTTAGATACCAACATAACTTTAATTAAATAAGCGATATAAAGTAAGAAATTGAAATAAGCAATGAGAAAAAGTATGCACCGCAATTTCCATATAGGCATCTCCTTTTGTACATTTAGATGCTCCTGAACTCCAGCATCAGGTACATAAGCAGAGATCATTTCACCTCCCGCCATTATCACACCTGTAAATAATCATTAAAAAAAGTTTTATGTACTTTTTATTCTCATTGAACTGAAAAACATTAAGTAAAATTCATTAAAATTAACTCACTGTAAAAACCATCTTCAGCAGCTATGTTATAAGGCTCAGGAGTAGGACATATAGTGTTGATTTGATGACCGGGACTAAATGTGTGAACCACCCTCCCATCTAAGGTTGATACCTTAACTGTGCCGTCGCTTCCAGCAGTCAAAAGTGTTGACTGACCATTCGACCAAGGCCAAGAATTATGTAAAAATGTTACATCCCTTATGATACCTGTATGCAACTGAAATAAAGTAATAAAAAAATATTTTTGGCACACGAAGAGGAAAAGGAAAATGTTTTCATTAATCTATGATATAAACATCCCTGTCTCCTGAGGACAGGAACGTTAAAAATTCGAATTGCACTTGGTCACTTTCTTCAAATAATCACAACATACATCGTAAACGAAATCCAGTGGAAGAGGCATTCGCAAATCAAGCAGCGTTAAACCTTTTCCATTAACAGCTACCGACACAGCCATGTTGGGGCACAACGGATCCGTCGCAAGACCAGTTCTATCCCTTCCTGTAAACGCACAGTTGTCGTACGCTAAAAGTTGCTGCCCTCTTTCCACGTCTACCACAGCTAACCGTCGAGCAGTTGATGCTGCTAGTATCTAAAATTAGATGTTATTTATAACCACCAACTAGACCGTTGTGTTAAATACTAGTAAAGTATCAAAATTTAAATTTTCATAATAAAACAATTTTGCAGGTTAAAATAAAATCTGTAGTTCTGAAGATGATAATAAAATTAACAATTCTCAAACTTATATAATCATATTATTGTAAGTTAATATTTACATATTTTTCTTTACATAACACTAACAATTATTGAATACATGTATATGTGTATATATATATGAACATTTAATTAATGAATGACACTTTTCAATTATTGATATTTACCCTGGACCCATCAGATGTGAATCTTACTGCATTTACATGCCTTGCCAGTGTCACTGTAGTAATTTGGTAACACATCAACAATTCCAATCTCAATGCAGAATAAAGATTTATTTTACCATCGTAACCTCCGGAGCAGAATAAATATCGATCCTGAAAATAATTTTTCAATGGAATGAAAAATTTTTGTTACAAGCCACACATTATGAACATTTTCGTTATTACATACAAGAATTTTGTAAAAAATTTATAATGGCTGTATTTTTAATAATGAAACATTGCCCGGCAGTAAATCGAGATTTTTTCAAGATCAAAGCATCGATACATTATAAGGAAAAGAAATAAATTAAAAAATATAATATAAGTTTTTAAAATGCAAGGTGCAATAAAAAAAAATCTCACTTTTAACAGCTAGTAGAAAATAAAAATCTAGCAAAGAAAATATCCTGTCACTTAAGTCATAGAATTTAAAAAATAGTGCTACTTACCCTAGGACTAAAAGCAACACCCCTGACACTTTGCTGATGATACTTTAAGAATGTTGGTTTACCTTCTTGCTGCATATTGAAAATTATGGATAATTATGAAAGGCCTCACTGGCAGTGAAATTGGAAAAAATCTCTATTCCTATTTACAGATATACTTGAGAAGTAAACAATTTTTTGTAATGCCACAGTAACCTTCCCAAAGAAGGTTACTGTTCTCCTTTCTCTTCTATTTTCAGAAATTTTTTTGAGATTACCTAAAAGAAAGCAAAAGTAAAATAATTATTATTGTATAATGAACTTATACAGAGAATTTACTTGATAAAAAATGATGTGTAAATATTTAACTGCCATGCTCACTTGAAGCTAAAGGTAAAAATAATCTGGAGTGATGAAAAGTATCAGTAGTTAACCACTATGAATTATGTATCCCCCAAAAAATTATTTTATTTTACATATATTTTTATGTACATATTGTTTAATTATGTATATATATTGTATAATAATGTACATACATGATATAACAATGTATATATATAATTATAAAGCTTATAATAATATTTATATGTTATTAATATATATTATAATTATTAATATATAACTCCTAAGATATGAATTTATAAAATATAGTAAAACTTGCACTTAATTAAATATTAAAACAATATCTGAAGAATGATATTATTTTTCATATAAACTGATTTTTTCTCCCTTTTTTTAACATCATTTTTTAGTTTTGTTTAACAAAAATAAATCAAAAATCAACCTTTTTACAAATGAGAAAATTATTAATTAGCTTAAAATGTGTGTTATCTTTTTAATTTTTGCAAATTTAGTTGTCAACCTGAAAAAATTTGAAACTTGATATTAAAACTTGAATTTATTCATTATCATAAAATAAATGCAGTTTTTATCAAAAATTATGCTTCAAAGTAATAGTATAAATTTTAATTAACAATTACTTTTAACAAATTTATATCCCTCCATTTTGTTTTAAAAATTTAATAATTTCTGTAACAAGCTTCTTATATTTCCAATTTTCAGTTGAAATTTCTCATATTTAAAATAACTTACATCAAAATTCATGTAAATGTAATATTCTTAATTACATATTTATAGTTTAAAAAACTTGTACAATTAATAATAATAATATTAATAACGTTTCCTGATAATGAATGACTTCTACAAAATTTATAAAAAATATTAAGATTTTTATCAGAAAAGTAAGTTTTGCCAGTTAAAACAGGATGTTACGAACAGGATGCTCAATTTTCTGATTTAAAACGATTATTCAGAAAAGTCACACGAAATTTTATTTTCGAAACTATTGTTTCATGATATCTGAGTGTGATGTATTATGAAATTATGCAGGTTTAAAAGGGCATTTTTTTAAGAGAATTTGACGAAATCTTGGCCCAAGGATTTTGAAGCACGATAATTTTATATTTAATAACGAGCACGATTAATTGACATTATCGAAACTGTATCCAGCTTTAAATTATATAAAAACTGAATGTCACTGACCTTTATTCAATGGTACAAGGTCGTTGGAGGCAGATGTTATGGGTCAACAAATTTCCAGCTGATCAGAAAAACAAGCACGTCAAAATTGCTTCTGGTACGACTGCAAAATTATCGACATAATACATCCCTTATGGCAAAATTCGGAATGACCGTCTCTGGCATTCCGAGAAACCGAAAAATGGATTATTTAATTTTAGATTGTGACACTTTTGCAGTAAAAACTATTCTCTTACTCAAGCAAACATCTCCAAATTGTTAAATCGCAAGAGGATGAAAAAAAAATACATCCCTTATTTGAATTACTCACCTCAACTTTTTTCGAAATCTCTTATTTATAAATTCAACGTTTTTTCTTTCAGGCATAAATTTTCTTGGCCGCATTAATTTCGAATTTACAATTCAATCTCTGTGAAATAAACGATCGCGATGCTCAAGAAACGGTATCAAAATTAGACTACAAGAAATTCGCCATATTAGCATATTCGGTACTTTCGACGAATTTTGAGACGGTGGCGCTGGACTTTTGCTATGAAACTGGTTATGAATGGAACTTGCGACGACGGAAGAGCGACTCGTTAGCGATGTTAAAATTTAAACTTTATATTTTTCTTTTTTTAAGACAATGGAAATCTTTTTTTTTTTTCCTTCATATTTTTCGACGGAAAATTATCGGTTGTAATTTAACGTCCATTTCTCATTCGTAATAACTGGATGTAAATAAAAATCGAGCGTGAAATTTGAACAGATAACTTAAAAGCCTTCAAAAGCGCAGAACTTAATATCCGCGAACCTTTCCCCGAGTGATTTTAAAGGAACCAGCGGAGATTTATTGCTTTTCAAATAAGGATGACATTTATGAAACTTTGTAATAAATCAACAAAAGCGAATTTCTCAGCTTTGGTAAGGCTCATTATCTCGGTCATCCTTCAAGCTTTATGTAATTAATGATAATAGTAATAATCAGCAAAATCTGCCATTGCGGTAAAAGCTGATCTTTTTCAAACAAATAAACCGCTCGTGAAAACTATCTTCTTTACTGAAATATTGTCGGATAGAACAAAATTGAAAACAATTCGAAATACTCATGATTTTTAGTTATTAATTACTCGGGCATCATATTGTTTATTTCACTATATCAACTATATAGCGGAACTGGACTTCGAGTTGAACGTACAACTAGCGACAAAAAGAAATACCCGAATAGAGAGTTCATCTTTGAAAATAATTATGTTTATTAAAAGTATGAAATTTAGACAATATTTAACTTTCATATTTTTACCTCCGAAAACATCATTTTTAAATTTTGTAAGAAAATATTTAACATTTGAAGGGTTAATCTAAAGGGTTAAAGGCATTCTCATTGGCAAAGAACCCAAATACTAACATTTCAAATAGGCTTAGACCACGGAATTATAGCTCATTGCGCATATGAATACATGCACGAAACCGAAAGATATTTCCTTTCACGCGTAAATGAAAGTTGCTGGTACATAATAATAAAAAAAATGTATAAAAATTTAAAATTATATGCAAATGTCAATCAATTTTTCGCACAGTGAAAATCCGAGAATAGAGCAATTTACATCGTATTGAACTAGATAAATGTATTTGTGGGAAAATTATATTTAATGAAACCTTTAAAAACAAAAAAAAATAGATTAGGAAAATAAGATGCAATAAAGTGATATTGTCAAAAATTACATCACAATAATCTTTATACATTTATATATTTGTTGATCAACTCTTTAGGTGCGTCGAATTGATAATATGCGATATTTTTCTCATTCGCGGATAGAATTTTTTTAATTTATCTGAAAACAGAAAAAGACTACTTTTTTGGAAAACCTAATAATAATAATAATAATAATAATTAATAATAATAATTAATAATAATAATAATTACTATAAATTCTAAATAGATAAAAAACAACGGCTTTCCTTAAATGTTATTAAATTTGTTTCCTGAGACATCAAACAGATAATGACACCGACTAACAAATGATTTGCACCTCGCATTTGGATTATGGATGTTCAGTTTTTTTGCTAAATTTTTTTTAAAAGATAATTTGAAATATTTTTCGATACAAATGAAATTTGTAACAATTTTAAACAAATAGAAAAAAAATTAAAATCACATTCTGATCATTTATTTGAGTAACAAATCAGACTTTTGCTTTCATGATGTTTGAAGTCTTGCATAAAAACGGATTAATCTTATACAGTTTAACATTCCTTCATTAAATTAAACCTTAATCAAATGGTTTTCTCAATTTTAGCAAAAAGGATTTAGCTAATACATATATAATTTATCCTCAATTTAAGAATCATATATTCATCCAACATAATTAATTCTTAATTTAAATGTAACATATACCCAAGTTTATCTCTTTCTTATAACTGGTATAAGTGATATTAACCTCTTATAAAATATTCTTTTGTAAATAAAAGCAATGTTTCTTATATTTGAATTTTGTTGCAATGTTATAGAGGCGGCTATGTGTAAATTTCCAAATCGAAAAACATTTTTTTTTTTGTAATTCTCATTTATTGCATTTTATATCTGAATAATTTTTCCAGCTTCATTAATAAAATTAACATAAACATATAACATAAAAACTTAATGATTTAATTGTAAATGTCTTTGGGTTTAACTGAAATATAATATCTCGTTTTTATGATTCATGAATTTTATAATTTACTATTTCTTCTAAAGCGTTAGAAACGTTATATTATGTTGGAGTACTGTAAATAATTTTTTTAAAAATAAAATCATTTTTGTGCATATAAAAAAATTTTCTGTAATTTTCAACATTTCTTCTTTAAATTGTAATGACTAATAATAACTGAATATATACTATATATTATTATATATAGTATATATAGTAGAATATATACTGTAATCTCATTATATTATTCACTGAAATTATAATAATTTTTACTTGTCTTAAATACATTTCTAATTAATGATGCATAAGGGATTAAAATATCAAACCCATCAATTTTTTAAAATTATTAGTCTATTAACCTAATGATAGAAATAATATAAAACATTATAAGTAAAACTTTTAATCAATTATGTTAATTTCAGTCATTTTTTAAGTATAAATTAAGATATTATTACATATAATCATGTACAGTATTTACAATCACTTAAGTAGATTTCAGTTACATATTAATAAAAATTATATTTTTCTTTTTTCTGGTATATTGTTTCACAAATTTTTCACTCATTGCAATCTACTTTTGATTAAGCAAAACTGAAATAATTTTTTCCTGAGCAATTTATTTATGCATATATCAACTAAAGTTTATTTAATGCAAGTACTACAGCAATCAGTTGTTATTATACAAGATTATGCTTACAACCTTAATTCTAAGCACAATAAATTTATACTTTTAAAACTTTTATTTACAACATTTAAAAAAAACAAAATTAGATATACTTTCATTAATACTTTATTTAATTTATGTTTCAAAGTGAAGAAGCTGCAGAGAAAAATTTACAATTCCACTCATCTAATATGAAATCCTACAGAAAGAAATTTTAATACTGACATCTTCAAATTTAAAATATTCATTACAATAATGAAATTCAATAATGCACATAATTTCCAATTAACATTTAATATATTTTGTATAAGTCTTTAATTCTAAAAAATTATCAAATTAGCTAAATTTAATAAACTTATCTTAGTTTTGTTAAAATAAATTAATTTATCTTGGCAAAATTGATTTACTGTGTGATGTTTTTGGTAAATACTTCTAAATGACAAAACAATATATTAAGATAAGAAATCATATAATTTTAAATTCTACATTTTGTTTTTTAATTTTTTTTTTTAGGATCATATTTTCTCAAAATGTGTATTAATCTTTTTTTTGAAACCTTTTAAGCATGAAAAAAAAGCCAACATTTGTATTAAGATAAACTGACTTTTTTTATTATTTAAGGCATATAAAAAAATCTAGCTTTTTTAAAATTATGCATATCAAAATGTAAGATGATAAAAATTTTTATTGTACAAATAAAATAGCTATCCTCTTAATTTCTACTTACAAAGGTCTTCTTGGGTGATTATATAATAAAAATTAAATTCATCTTCTCTTTTTCTTCTCAGCCTTCCTTGTCTTATGGTGAATCTGAGGTTTTTTTGGTGATTCTAAAGGATTGTTTTGATCAGACAATTCATCCTCACTACCATCAGTATCCTAAGAAAATTGTCAATTTTAACTATCAATATTAATATATATCAAATTGTAAACGAACTATACAATTAATATTGTTTACTTCTTCAGAACAATTAGAAATTTATTCCTCTACTTGTAAGATTCATCCAATAAGTTAATGAAATATATTTTCAACCATTTTTAATCTTAAATAAAATTCATTTCTTGACATTTACAACATAATTAAATTTAAAGGTAGCACTATTTCCATTAATGTGCATAGGCATTATCATAATACATATAATATAGGCACTATCATAAGAATATTTATTTATTTATATTCTATGTGTACTATTGTAAATGTATGTAATATTTTAACATATAATCATACTGTCAAATAATAGAATAAGAGGAAAAAATAACATGAAAATAGAAATCTCAAATATTGAAATATTTAATTTTAAATAGTCAAAATATGTATGTAATTAAAAATAATTATTTAATAATAAATATCTTACTAAAAGTAACAATTTATACCTTTCCAGATACACTGCCATTAGTTGAATTATCAGGAATCATAACTACTGCCGCAAGGCATATAATTTGAAAAATAGCACCAAAATATAAACCACATCTCAGTATAGTATCAAATAATTCTTCAGGCATTTTTGATTTGAATATTCGGTTTCCAAATTTTTTAGAGTAAATATCATTAATTCCTCAGGTAATTCAAACTAATAGCGTTCTTAAAATGAACGATTTTTACAATTGTTTATAAAAATAAAGATGCATTTATTCCAATTATAAATAATTTTTAAGTTCTTCTATATGTCAATGGAGCAGTTTTGCTACATTCACGAAGCCTTTAGCTTTCTAACGGACAATTCAATAATAACCTTTTTAAATATTCAAAATAGAGCTGGTAAACAATAATTTTCACAGTGATCATATCTGCTTCAGAAACGTTACATATGGAATGCTGTGTTGTTTCCTTTGATGAGGGAAAAATCGAAAATTGCCAACTACTTTTAATATTAGAAACTTAAAATAATCTACAGAAATATTTTTGAAATTATACAATATTAAAACAAGAAATTAATAGAATATATGTTTAAAGTAAGTAATTAAAATGCAATTTTTTTCATATATCCCAATGTAATTAAAGAATTATTAAAAGTAACTTTCAACATTTTGTAGTTGGCAACGTCTGCTCGTTATTTCTTGTGGTTCTGGGTTCGAGGCTAAAAACCCTGAAATTAGTCTTGAGGTCCATTGTTTGGCCTAAAAAATATGGCTGCCATCTAAATATTTTGGAGGGTGACTTCAAAGCCAAATGTATTTGTTTAAAAAAAATTATATTAGTTGATTTCTTGCACATTTTAGGAGTGTTTGTTGTGATTAATTAACTTTATTTGATGAAAGTAGTGAATATTCAAGGTTTTCAAAATGAGGAAACCGTTAAAACTCCTGTGTTTACATCGCGTCCTATAGTATATTTATTCTTGGTTGTCATATTTCTGTAAGTTGAATTTAATTTTATAAATTCTTAAACGCACATTATTTCAGATGTAAGTTCTTAAAATCCTGTGTCATTAATTCTATTACTTTCCTTGCCCTTTGATCTAGGAAAGAGTTTTATCCATGGCGAAATTATATCTGACTAAATGTCCGCCATTTTATATCTTCCCTCTTTTTTTTTTACTTCTTTTTTGTGTGTACGAGCAAATTAAATTCTTTCAGTTTTCTCATTTAATAATACATTAAAAGTTTTTCCTTTTTATGAAAAAAATTTTAGTTTTTGGATTCTTTGCTATTTTGTGACCTTGAAGTTTCTCAATCGTGTTTATATTTTTGTCTTAGGCTTCTAAACTGAGGAAGTTATCTGTTTTTTCGTTGTATCATTTTCTGCTTTTCATCTATTTTATGGAATAGAATCAAATTTTAGCGGTTGATTATAGAATTGCTTTATTTTTCTAGAGTCAATTATTAAGCTTATAATTTTGGGTCATTGGGGGTTAAGATTTCAAAACTGCATGCAAAAATATACAAATAAATAAATAATAAACAATTCGTGCTATTTCTACGAAATCCTAAATCAGTTAAAGCGCTAATAGTTCCGATGTAAAATATGGTTTAACAAATATAATTTATGGAAATAATTTCTTGTATTACTTTAATTTAGGACTTTTTTCATAACTACTTGTAATTTTCTATATGCAGGAGTGTACCATTGTATTGGTGTAAAATGCCTGCGAGATTCATTATTAACTTATAATGGCGGAGTTCTTTTTTTCTATTTCATTGTTTTTGTTTATTGAGCATGAGTGAACTTTTGTTCGATCCACTGTTGAGTTCCTACTAGATAGATCTTATTTTAAAAGCAAAATATTAGCATTTTGTTTTTACTAGTGAAAATTATTTGCTTTTGTTCAATTTGAGTTAAGATGGAAAAAAGTTTTCGACGAAAACAGTCTTGCAATTTTGTTCCACAATTTGTTGCAACCTGTAATCCTTGTCTATCCTTTATTTGATGGTAATAACCACAATGAAACTGAAAAATATGAGGAAAAAAATGTTTTTTTGGTTTCATTTTCCAAAAACTATGTTCTTATCTTTCCGAAAAATACGTCTATTTGACGAAATGAAGGCTCAGGTTTTTATCACTTAATTTTGTTTAGTTACATATTTTGCTTTCTTTTATTTTAAGCATAAAAACCCACATCTCTTGTAAAGTGCATTATTTGACTTTTATCTTAACATTTTTTAAATGTCTACTTGTCCTTATTATAAAAAGAATAATATTAATTAATAAATTAAATCATTTTGAAAATTATTAATAAAAATACAATGGCTAATCAAATTATTCATGATAAAAATATTTTTAAATATTATAGAAAATTAAGAATTTGTATTTTAAGATTACACTTTTAATGCATAAGCAAAATTCATATTTTTGTCAGAAATTGAATTCTTTGAAATTAATAAATTAAAAGTAATTATGCTTTCTTTTTTTTATCCATGATTATTTAAAAAAAGCAGCTTTTTTCTATTAAACAAATTAAAAATGTTAATATCAGTGCTATAGTGGGAGATATTGCAGATTAGATCATAATAAATATACAAATCTTTATCTATAATTATGGTTATCAAAATTAGTTTTCATCATTGTAGTTTAATCAGTTAACCTTGTTTTCTCTATCTTCCTATCTTTAATAATAGTGTGAGAAAACCAATAAATAAATTTTTAAAATTAAGTCAATTTTTTTATTTTTATCAATTTTATTTATTGTTTGATGGTATAAAATATTTTTAAAAAATGTATTTTTTATTTGATTTTATGTTCCATAGTAACCAGTACTAGTAACATTAAGTTTTAAATTGTTTTATTTTTTGGATTAAAACTATAATTCCAGGAATAATGAAGTTTCATTTGTTTGATAAAAATAATGGCAAAGAAGGTTTTAAAAAGACTTAAATGATGAGGATACATTCTTTTTAAATAATTTAATAAAATTAAAACTATTTATTTTTCATTTTAAAGAAAAGTTCTCCCTTTTTCATATTAAATCCTGCATAAAAAATATATGGTAGTTTGTTAAATTTTTTCAGGGCTTTGAATTTTAAAAATTGAACAGTAAAGAATCTAAACATTTTTCACCTAGATAGTTAATATTTTAAATGTAAAAAGTCTGAATTTTTAAAAATAATTTTTGCACATGGAATCTACTTGTTTGAGAGCAAAATTATTTTAATTGGTAAAAATATTTTTTGAAGGTAATGCCTTATTTTTATTTAAAAAAAAAGTAATAAGTTTCTAAAGACAATGTGCCAAGTGCTTTGAAAATCAGATGAATGTAAAATTCCTCAAATATAAGACAAAAGTGGGCCTTACAGATGATATAGTTAAAATTTTTAGATAAACTAACTGTTGGTGAAAGATAGAAAATTTATTTTTGCGATATTAAGTTTCCAAATTGACAATTTGTTTATCATACTAGCATCGCATTTTATCATTTTAACCACGATTTTCAGCATTGCATTCAATCTACGATGAACCTTATGAGATCGCTTTGGGGAGAGGAAATTCAATGTTGTGCTAGGCTTTTCATAAAATCTCGAATTATAAATTTATATTATTGTGATTTTAAATTCGATTTAATATTTCTTCGATCAAGGTGAATTATTTTAAAATCGAAAAAAAAGATGTTTCAATTTATTAAGTCGCAGAATGGTATTCGAAGTCCAGGATGACGAGTGAGAGTTGTACCACGATGGAACCTTGATTTGACCTTGAACTATAAAGCATTTCAAAGAAAAAATTCAGTTGAGATTACCGCTCAATACTTTTGGTCCATCGTTTGCGTTTTTAGGATTCTCGCCCTTAAAAGAAAAAGTGGCAACAATGCACATATCAACATGGAGAAAGTCCATTTCAACATCTTTAACATTTCATTGCAATTAAGTTTTTGCAAGTTTTCTGTAATTTTAATTGCAATTTTTGTATTAATTCAATGCATTTAACACATTAACAATCGGTCGGATCCTTGAAGAAGCAAGAGGGAAGATAATACAAACACCTATGCAACCAAGGATTAATTTCTTTTACAATTTTTATTTAATTCACACTTCATGTGACTTCATCAATAAAGCAAACAAAAAAACATTAACTAGATGTTTATTTTTATATCATTATTTTCATTGCTCAATCCAGGGTATTAAAAGAAAAGAAAAAAAATTTTAAGCAGTTTTCCAAAGATTTTTGAAGCTACTTTCAAATAGTTCAACTGCAGGCGTACTTTTTTCGATTACCTTAAATAAGTGTGATTTATTTTCAGAAATATTAACATTTCCTTAGATATACCGGGCGAAAATTTATGATATACATAAACAGAGTAATTGACTATGTTTGATTGTTCTTGGCAATGAAATTGATTTCTTGTTTGTAAAATAGGCGTGCCTTCGGTCTAATTTTTAGGAAATATAGTTGTGAATGATGTAAATGAAATCTGAAGTAGTTTTGCTTTGAAACAATTTGTTTTGCTTGTTGTCTTGATCGTGAATTTTTCAAAAATGTCTTCACAATTTTACATATGTGTATGTTGTGTATTAAGCATAAATGTCTTTTGAAATGCAGAAATAAATGTTCCAAACAGAAAAAATCGTGTCATTAGAAAATGCCGTTGCTCAATTCATTGAATTTGTTCGAGCTATTACTTTCGATATTACTTTAGTGATGATTTTTGCCTTTATTTACATTTTGCATATATTTCCATTCCGTATATAGAAGTTCCATTCGCGGTGCACACTTTTGGTTTGTAAGGAAAATATTAACATTCTGCCCTATTTTAAAGAAAAAAAAGAGCTCTCTATGTTTTGTCGATACCGGATTATTTTTGCGCAGAATCGTGAAATTTTCTAAATTATCTCTTTCATTTTTAGTCATCTGTTCAGTCTAAAATGAAAGTTCGGAACTTGAAAAAAATGATATATCTTTCAACTTCCTCCACGATTTTTCTTTACACGACTTAAAATAAATTACGCGCAGATATTTGTCGTGTAAACTTTCATACACCCAACGACGCCATTTCAACCGTTTTTTATTTTGTTTTTAAATACGACAAATGCATAGATCACGAACTTAAATGCATATTACGAAATTGAAGCGACAGGAAAAATCCCGTGTAAATTTCTTAATAATAGTGATTAATAATTTGGAATTTTAGTTTTTATTGAAACCACAGATTCGTTTTATTAAATATTTTAAAGCTAATTTTTTTTAAATGAATGAAATTGATAAAACAATTTATTCTCTTAGACCTGCAGTGCTTATTAACGTGATCTTTAGATTTTTTTTTCCATATTTATTCAGCTTAAAAATAAGCAAAATTTTTAAAATTTAAAATTCTGAGTAACATGATTCTGTTTTTTGAAATGCTGAGTTTATTTTGAATTTGATAGAATGAAAATTTATTAGACTTGTTAATGTTTTTTTTCCCCCTATATCAACTTGACTCCGGTCTACAAATCAATGGCGCTCCTATCGGCTGCTTATCCTATTAAATCCAAGTCAACATCTTTTTCTTGTTCTCGTAGTGTACAAAAGATTCTGCGCAGCGAAAGAACTGCTCCAAGTACTTTCTTTTTTAAAAATCATTATTGTTAACTGCATTTTTGCCAATTTTATGTATTTTTTAATGTTTAATAAACGATTTAAATTATTGGAAAGTTTCATATTTCAATTAATTTTTAACGAAAAATTGATAAAATTTTTTGTCTTTCTGTACTCTATATCGAACATGGGCATCAGTTAAGTTTTGAATAGATGAGGCATTTTATTCGATATTCATTCAGATTTTTATTTATAAAAACATTATTATTATTATTATTATTATTATTATTATTATTAATGTATTTTTGAGCCGAGGGACTAGGTTTTGAATATATGCACCAGTAACAACAAAATATTTATAAATGTCATTGCCGGGAATACGAAGGTGAAATAAAAGCAGAAAATTCAAATAGTTTTCAATTAATGATTCAAAGCAGGAAATGGAGTTGGTATTCGGGCGGGAAATACATGTTATCGTCTGCTTTTGTAATTCTCTGCCATTACTCGAAAATAAAGTAAACAATTTAAATAATTTGAATTTTTTTTGTAAAACTGAAAACAATTTAACACTTGCTAATTAAAAAATACGAAAAAGGGATTCCATAGCAAAAGGATAAATACTCAAATAATAAATATAAGTAAATAGTGCCAGTTTGGCTGCAAATAGGTTTATCGAAAAGGCTTGTTTGTGCAAGAGCTCGATAACACGCAATCATCAGCGACATTTCGTTAAAACGCTGTGCACAATTTGATTGACTTTTGTAAATCTGCCGTTCAGTATTTATGGCTGTTAATATTTTAGCAATAGAAAAAAATTGATAAAAGCACAATATTTGCTTTTATTTTTTTCGATGATGCCATTACAAGTGCGGCAAATGGAATAAACGTATTCATTCTTATTCACGTTACTACTCTTTCGATGTATCTCTTGTCGAATGAAATTCTTATTAAATGCCTTTCAAAATGGAAAATATATTTATTATCATCTATAAAGGTTTTCTGAATTCTCCCAAAAAGCTTTAAATATGTTTGGGCTTTCAAAAAGTTTACTTTCCATTATCATAATTTGTTTAATCTTAATCAATGGAGAAGAAATGTTTTTTCGGCCGAAAATGGATCAAAATTGTGGGTAGGTCATAAATGCAAATTTGTTTAATATTATAATATTCAAATCTGTAATTTAAAAAGACAATTGAGAAATATTGCGCTTTTCATATTTTATAATTTTTCGGTTTCTGTTCCATGTTCAGGCTTCGAAACAAAAGCCGTTCGATCACCGCTGTCTTACGGCTCGCGGTTATTATACTGCTTATTTTTTTATTTTTGTTTGCTTTGAATAGCATAAATTACTTTTACAATATATAAAAAATCACTAAAAGTTTTAGGATTGTTCATTTTTTTTATATGGTTGTTTCATTTTGATAGGTATTCCTTAAATATTCCAATAAGAATGATGCCATCCTTTTTTTTTCATGTAAATTTGATTTAGAAACATTCATTGGTAGTAATGTATTTTAGTTTAAATGTTTAGTAATTTATTTACACCAATATTTTTTTAATGTGAATTTTTATTACACCGTAAAGCAATAATTTTTTTATTGCAGAATTTGAACTGAAATCGACATTTACGTGCTTATTATTGTTATATAGTAATTCTATATGAATTGTATTAAACATTCTAAAAGATTTTTGATTTCATAAAAATCGATTATTTTTTTGAATTCTTTTTTAAATATCGAATTTTTGCTTGCCAGATATTTTGAAAATATTTTCGGGCTTAATTTTTTTATTGACATCTGTAGCTGCCACCAGAAAACTATAAATATATTGTGAAATAACCATTAAGTTTGAAATATATATATAATGATAATATAAAAAAAACATATATATATTTTTTGTAAGTGTCGTTTGCATATTTGGGTATTTCAGATTCATTAAATTTTAATACAATGAAATGAATAATCATTGTAGATAATGAGCTTTTCATCCAGTTTATTTTTTAACATTTTATTTGTTTAAAGATTTTCTCATTTTTGAGTGTCAGATATAAATTATAATTTATACCAAAGCATGCCATTTAAATCATATCAATATTACCATTTGGAAATTTGTTATTTGAAACTATTTGCTACTCTCCGAAAATGTTAACACAATTATCTGCATATTACTATGATAATTTAATGATTTATAAGTTTTTAAATTTATTTGTGGATCGAAAATTCTACTAAGTTAAATATTTTCAGGTTCGATGTAATCAATCTCCATCAGAAGAAATATAAGACAAAATTGGCAACAATTCGATCGGTGGAACTCTTGCGAGATGTAAAGATGTGGCCACCAGAATTGTAGCATGGTGGGGCAAACGAGGGGGCCACCCAGGCCCAACATGTCTCCTCCAAGGAATTTTCAGCCCATCTCACCACCTCCATCGGAAGCCATCAGAAACAGTGGAACTATAATTCAACCGGAGTCTGAAATGACTCCGGAATCCAGCTACACTGTCTCCAATGAAACGAGTATCACAGACGATGAAGCTAACAATGCTGCTGTTACTGCTGTTCCAGAATCATCTATTCCCATGTCTCAAAGCAGTTCAAATCAGAATTACCTTAATCAAAAAATGGTAGATTCCAAACAAACTAGTGTTAAAATGTTAAATTCAGATATGGCGCGATACGTAAAAAAAATGAGCCAGATAACGAACAGTCAAATTTTATCTATATTACCTAGTGGGAAAGCAGTGGAAAATGTAAAGCATGCTGAAAAATCCGAATTGTGCGCAGGTTCAAACGCGAAACGTAACGAGAATCAGCCAAATTTTATTGCAATGCAACAGAAGATCAATGAAAAATTATTGGCTAATCAAATTCCCATCCAAAGATTACCTGACCAGCAAATAATTCTAAAGCAAGTCAATCCATCCGATAATATTGTGGCTATGACAACAGCTAAAATACCGACAGAATCGAATCAAAACTACTTTGCAATGTTGACAAATAAACCTCAGACGAATTATTTAAATTATGTTTCCTTGCCTGTAAATCAGCAGAATTTTATTGCAGTAGAACAACAGCAAAAAAGTAATTTTGTTGTTATGGAAGCACAATCGAAGCCTAATTTAGTAACAGTGCAACAAAAATCAAACCTTCAAACCTCGGGTCAGACTTACCTCGTTCACGGTAATGGAGCAGATTTGAAACAGTTTAACAGCTACCTTGCTGTTACAACTAAACCTGGTGACACTAATGGAACCACATTTTTTACCATGACTCCAGCTAAACATAATAGCGGTTCCCAAACGACCTATCTTATGGCGCCAAAACAACTGGATAATAGTAGGACCTTCGTCGCTGTTGCTCAAAAAACTAATGAAGCTACTTATCTTGCTCTGCCGGCAGGTAAGAGTAATGAAAACAACAAAACTGCTACATTCATTGCTATGGAACCCAATAAAACTGACGCTAATATAATAGTAACGCAAGTTTTACCATCGTCCCAGCATTTTCAATTAGAATATGCGGAAAATGACGCGAATAAAAGTGGCAAATATGTTACCTCTCGAGAAAACGCAGTGGTACAATCTGTAGTTCCTAAATTATCTTGCGGGACAGTTAGCAGTGGAAGTGGTGTTTTAAGTACAAAAACAGCTCTAACGAACACTTTACCTCCGCTCTCAACTGTTTCTCCTGCGACATCAACTAAGAAGAACGGATCAACACCTAAAGTCGTAACTTCTTCCAGTACCCCAGTGAACAAGACGGTTCCACCATTGACAACACCAGGTAATATTTACATTACAACGTCGGCGAGCGTCACATTTTTAACATCTCCCAATATACCAACGATGGCCACTTCGAACATTGCCACATTGGTCACCAGTTCTACAAGCGAAGCTTCTGTTTTAGCCGAAATGGAGGAGAAACCAGAAACAAAACCCGTAAACCAAGAAGAAACTTTGGGCGGTACTTCTTTATCGAGTTCGAATTTACAGAGTCCAGTTAATAACGTTCTTAATTCAAACGTTCCTCATTCTCATCAATATTTAATTCCAAATATGGACAATTTAAAATTAACAGCAGAAAGTATGAACAAAATAATACCGTCACAGAATAATTCAGCCCTCCAAACGGTGCAATCTAAGCCGGGAGTTTCTTCGAAGCATCAGACAGATCAAAGTTTTCAAATGCACAATTATTCGAAGAACGATTCAATGCCTCATTCGACTGCTCCTGCAAAATCAAACCCCCAAGAAAGTTCTAAGAAAAAACCTAACCAAACTGAAAATAATAAAATCTCCGCGAAGAACAATCAAAAATATTCCCAGGTTTATTCGAACTATCAGAGAAATGACATGAATCAGAACTGCGGTTCATTTAAATCGAAGATGGAGACGAGACCGACAAATCATCAGAGGATGAACGATTTGAAAAATTCAGAACAAATAAAATCATATGGGAACAAAACGGGAAGGGTAGATTTTTGCAATGAGGAACAGAGTAGAGAAAAAACTTCTGAAATAGATGGAGACGATGTTACAGTTAAAAAGGAGAAAGATGATGAGGAGGAGGGCGTAGAAGTGAGGCCGGTTTTCGATATGAGAATACCCCTGGTGTTTCAAGTTGTTTTAACTGATCACTCTTATGGATTGCCTATGCTGGTTGTGCGAGATGAAAAGCTACCTCCAATGGAGGAAGACAAAGAAAGTGTCATTTCATCGGACGGTAAAGGTGAAGACGGAGAAGAAACGGAGACCGCTGCCGAAGGAGAAGATAGCATTACAAGATGCATTTGGTAAGTTGGTAGTCATCGAAGATCCAAAATTGTGAGTCAAAATGAAATATGTATTTTTATTATATATATATATATATATGTGTGTGTGTGTGTGTGTATGTATGTATGTGTATGTATGTATTATATATATATATACCATTTTAAACAGTCTGTACTTTAAATCGAATTTGTTACAAGCTTCTTTCCTAAGCAAAATTCAAAAAAAATGGAAAAAAATTATAATTTAAATATAATAGCTGAACCTAACTATTTTATGAATTAAGGAGACCTATATATAAAAGATAATTTTTTTAACAGAAAAAATAAAAGCTAAATAGTTATACAACAAAAAGAAGGTATTAAGTTTTATTTTTTTATGTAAAAGTAAAATAAGTAAAAATATTTGACGTAATATATTGTTAAAAATCCATTGGAAACAACTGTACTCTTATATTCAAACATGCACTTTGAACAATATACGAAGTCTTACCTTCATATGAGAAGTTATTTATTAATTTGTGTTGCTTAATTTAAAAAAATTATCAATTTTAATTTTTTTCTCACGAAAGTGAATTATAATAGGTTATATTCATTTTATTCTACTTTTAACTTCATTCATAGATCATCAAAGATCTCCCTTTTTCCAGTCACCACGCAATAATCAATAATTTATTTTATAATATCATAATTACTTATTATTTTTAATTAATTAGTTTATTTATTTATAACCTTTTTTGCGTAAATTAGCCTGAATGCCAGCCCCGGCTGACCTAATGTTTGATTAACAGTTATGATTCATCTTCAGTCTCAAATGTTGGAAAACATTCCGTGTTACAGCATACACATTTAGTGTATTCAGTGCTTCATTTAAAGTCATCACAAATATAATTATGGATTTTGTATAAAAAGTTTGAGTTATAATTCACATAGTGCTTTTTTATATGCTTTGAGATTATTATTTTGTCTTAAATGAAGATATTGTGTAGAAATCGCTTTATTTTCTATTAATCTCAGCTCTTTGACTTGCTCTTAGTCTCCGGACTTTTATATAATTAATAATATAGTAATTCTACAATCCCTAAGAGGCTTCTTAAAATGATATTTTATATTTTAAATAAATAATATAGAATTGAACTAAAATCATTTTTTCATTCTTATTAATCATGAATAAGAGTTTTCACCTTAAGATTAAAAATTCATTATTTTTCTGGAATAATTTATGATTGTATGTTTTTTATTATAATGATGATGAATTGTTAGAATATCATATTAATTATATATTTTGAATTTCTAAATGTATTTACTATTTAATTCTGTAATTTAATGATTTTATTGGAAAAAAATGTTTAAAAAAATTAAAGTATATTAAAGTCAGGTAATTTTACAAAGTTTAGACATTTTCGAAAATCAAATTTAAAAGTTTTGAATGTTTATGTAACGGAAGAAGCAATGAGATTGAGG
The DNA here is from genome assembly GCA_028565995.1 of Ricinus marginatus. Lineage (NCBI taxonomy): Eukaryota > Metazoa > Arthropoda > Insecta > Psocodea > Ricinidae > Ricinus > Ricinus marginatus. The sequence continues at coordinate 2,476 of JAOWBB010006547.1, read as the reverse complement.
TTCAAGTTTTTATGTTATTATTTTATATCGGATTGAATAAATAAATATTCAGCTTTTAAATCTAGTTGAAATAATACTTCTTAATAGTTTCTATTAGCATTGTAGCTTTCATTGTCTTTATAGTGATCTGGAACATGACGACGGTTATATGGTTTGCTGCGACAAATGCTCTGTTTGGCAACATGTGGCATGCGTTTTTCCTGATGTTCGAGTTGGGACTCCTCTGCCAGAGGAGTATCTCTGTGATGCGTGTCATCCTAGAAAGTTGGATAGAAATCGAGCCAGGGCTTTACAACTTCAGAGAAGAAAACAAATTTTTAATAATTCCGAATCAAGTGATTCGAGCTCGAGCAGTTTGGAAATCGCATCCAGAGCATGTATGTTTAAATTTTTCTGTTAAACCATTATTTATTGCTGGTTTTTTAATTTAAATTTTTTCTTGACTAGCTACTGGAAGCAAGAAGCACGGAACTGTTGCAAGAAGGAGAGCTGAACCAGTTGCAAGGAAGCCAATGAAATTGGGCAAATTAGACTCAAATCATAGTGAAACGTTATTGAAAAATACAGCTGTGAAGGCTAGAAGGAGGGAATCAACGCTGAAATCAGCATCGCAAGTTGGTAGGAGAACGAAATTGAGGAAAAAAATTGAGACAAAACTACCTAGGACGGCAATAAGGAGGAAGGTGTGTTGAAACTGCGTGCTATCATTTGTAATTCAGATAAAAATAGGCATTTATAATGCATAAAAAATATTTATTTTTTAAAGAATAAAAACAAAGAGACCTTGAAGGGCGAAAGGGATAGTAGTAGTGGACCTCAAAAGGAGCGGAACGAAAAGGCAGACATACATGAGGATTCAAACAGAAAATCTCCAGATTTAAGAACAAGATTGCAGATTATGAAAAGCAGTGGTCTCAGGGAGCTAAATGTTAAACATTCAAGAGTCCGTTGTCGTATCGGTCATCTGCCTCAAGGCGAAACCGTAAGATTATTATTCTAACATTATACATTACTAATACCATTTGACTAATTTCATGCTTGTTATTACTATCTCTATTGTTATCATTATGTTTTATGCTTCAAATATTATCTGCTCTTTTATACCTCTGATTATGAGTTGGTATTACATAGTCAAGGAGGATCGGGTTTCTTTTTGAAATGGTGGTTTAAGAATCTCGACGTTCTATGTTTTATCGCAGATGCCTTTTGTTTCTGTATATATATGTGTATTTAACTAACTTCAGTATAGATAAATGTGAATAGATCTGATTGCTAATATAATGAGTAACAGGATGATGACGTAGTTTTTTTTCCAGATTTATTGTATTCCTTTTGCAAGCAACAAAATCTATCTCTAAAGGTTTTTTTGCTCTATAGATTTTTATCTTTGAGAATGTTATTATTTCCAGTATCGTATTAGAATTTGCTTTCTTTATTTTACAGTGTTATGAACTATCTGTTATGTGCGATTGTGTTGTCAATATGGAGCGTCATAATCTATTACAATTTGTAGTGACAATTTTTCATGATTTATTCGGTTGGTTGTTATAGTGGGGATGCTATTCTGTGATGAACAGAGCTTTAGTACAAACTATTGATTAATTATTTAAACTGTCGTGTATGCATTAGAAGTTTATTTGCGCTAACTGTTCATGTTGTATAATATATATTGCCTTGTTGCATTTCCTAAATTTGTCATCTTGGATTGTATGAACATTGTTTTCCTTGTATTGCTGATAGATATGATTGTCATGTTAGCATGATATTATGTATAGCAATAGCCATTCCTTTCCTCTCAGGTGCCGTTTGTGTATGAGTTTTACTTATGTCCTTTTATAGTGTATTGTATCAAACTGTTTTAAGTGTCTTGCTTTTTCGGACTACTTGGTTAGTTTCTTATCTGTTAAAAACGAGTCCTTGTCCATCTATTTTTGTCGACATCGTTTGCTTTCTTGATATGGGTTTTTGGATATTGAAACATCTGTTTTATCATCATTGTCAGGTTAACCTGGTTACCTTTCTGGGTCTATTAGTCTATTATTAGTGTCTATGTCTTCTGTGTCATTTAATCTGGTTAGTCTTTCTATGTCTATTTTAATACATTTTATTATGTCATACTTTGACAAATCGCTGAGTATTGGTTTCGTTAAACATGTGGCTGGCGATAGAACTTGTTATTTTTTAAGATAGTTACTAATTATTAGAAGTTTTTATATTTTGCTGTTCTTTGTGCTTCGTTATATTTGGTTCCAAATAGTCTACTTCGGATATTTATTTCTTGTGTTTCACTTAGATTCGAGTCATGTAAAGCTACGCTTTGTCCTCAACATTGCTTTGCATAATTAAGAAATTGCATGTTCGTGTTCGATATTTTGACTTTTTGATAATTGATTGGTAGTTTATTATTATTATTGTTATTGTTATTATTATTATTATTATTATTATTATTATTATTATTATTATTATTATTATTATT
>JAOWBB010006546.1:0-23395 GCA_028565995.1 Ricinus marginatus | reverse complement strand
TTGGGAAATGTTATATCGTTGCGAGGAGAGGAACCGAGGAACAAAAATAGCCAAATCCGAGATTAGAAAAGATCAAATTAATCAAAAAGAATTGCGTTTTGATTTCTTTGTTCGAAGCAAACCACCGTAAGGGTTTTCCGGCGGAAAATGAAGGAAAGATTGGAAAATGCCGGTACGAGAGAAAGGGCCTTCCGGAAGAGTGCTGCACCGGTGCTCTGCCTTTTCCACTCTTACAAACCGAAAATAAGAAAAATTCCCATTTATATATTTTCCCGCCATGAGTCTTCAACTGCTCCCCCGAGGGATGTCTCCACCGACCTTTATGCAGTAACTTCGCAAAGCCCTTTTACCCTTCCTCCCGCTCCCGATTGCTATAATCCCCCCCCCCCCGAAACAGGAATTGTCCTTTTCGAACTTCTCCTTTCACTCACCGCCGGTTTCAATATTGAAATTTCGCTTCTCAATTTTCCCAACCCTTATTTCAATCTGTGGAGATGTTTCGGATTCCAACCTGTCCAACTCCCCACGGATTGAACGCACCTTTCCTAATCCACTGGAAACGCATGCGAAACTCATTCCGCAACGGAAACACAAATAAATGAACAAAAATAGCAGTTTCTTTCGGGGTGGGAAGTAAAAAATCTTGGCGAAATCCGCGCACTAACATATTATGAACGGCTTCCATTTTTACTTTGAATCCTTGATCGGGACGTCAGATCGATATCTATGAAATATTAACCGAGACAAGTTCCCAGCCCTCGGACGTTCAAGCATCGCGGCTTTCGTTTATTTATTTATTCATTTATTTTATTTTACTTTTTTTTTTTTCAAAAAAAAAAAAAAAAAAAGGAAAAACCGTTCTTCTTCAAAAGAGGAAAATTTCCCTGTCGTGCCACTGACAATAAATAAAACGAAAACGATAAAAATGAAGCCAATTTCGCTCGGCGCGTAAAACTCCGAGGCGTTCGCTAATGCGACATCGAATCGAAAGTTTCTCGTGCACCTCGAACCGACGGAAAAGACCGCGGGGCAAGGGCTCCGAGGTGGTCCACTTCGCGATGCACGGAACTCTCCGGCTCAGGGAAATCGAGCAGCTCCGGGGCAGGTTTTCGGCGGAGATTTTCACAGCTCGGGCAAGGGGAAACGCGCCCCGAATTTTTCGGTGCCTTGTGCAAAGGGAGTCCGACAGCACATCCGAGTTCGACTGATGAAAGGGAAAAGTTTACCGGGCGCCAGAAAACCTCAAACTTGCATCCTGAATGCCTCTCACATGTTTCCAGTCTTTTGTAATCTCCAAAAAAAAAAAAAAGGGAAAGAAAAAAGTTTTTTTTTTTTTTCCATATCCCATTCATTCTCCTTTCTTCCATCATCTTTCCGATGCATTGTCTGGCCAATCACACAAACTTGGGCAACTTTCTTCGGCGTAATAAAATTAATAACCCGACTTCCGGCGGTTTTCCTTCCTTCCTTCCTTCCTTCCTTCCTTCCTTTCTCGCCGAATTTGATCCGCATTTGGAATGCACGTCGATTCGGATGCCTTTTGCCTTTCGAAAGTCACATTTTGAGAAGAAGCAAACGCACCCGAACGCTCTGCTCGCGGACTGGCTGACGGCGCGAGGCTGCGACCGGCAGGGAAAAGGTCATTTTTCAGACGTCGCAGAGGATTCGAGTGTTTGTCACGCTGGTCGAAAGCTGAGGATGAATAGGGAAGGGATGTTCTGGAAGTGAAACGAGATCCAGCATCAAAGAAGTTGACTGATGAGGAAGAACCTTCCTTGCAGCGACAGGAGAGCAAGATCCGAGTTTTTGAATCCTTCCTGTCGGTTGCCAGTCCGCGCATATTCATACGTAAAAATCACTCGGTTGAAACAAGCGTTTGCTTCAGTTGTAAATATTTTACTTGTCGAGCACGGGAAGAATTCGATTCTTCGGTTTGGCCGAACGTCGGTGCAGCCTTTGAAAGTTGCTTCGCATGGCTTTTGGGCGGCGGGACATCGGAGGCCGAACCCGGAGCAGAGAGGTGGACCGGAGACGGTTCCCAGCCCCGGGAAACGTTTCCTCTTCCGTTCGCAAAAACCGATGGAGATAAATTGCCGGTCATGTATCCCCGCTCCAGTCGCTGGATTGATGCTCTTATCGGCGCAGGCAAAGCATTTTCAATGCATGAATTTCCTGCAGGATTAATCAACCCACGTGCCGTAATCCGCAAAACAGGCTGCCTGTGCATGTCGGACCCAGAGATCTAAATCCTCCCGTTCGAAATTGGACTGTTCGGGGCCCTCGGCGAACCCGTTATTTATTTCGTCTAAGCCCGAAACAGATGCACGCTCCGAAACTGACGCTGCGGGAAACCCAATGAGAAAAAGAACGGGGAAACGGGTGAAAAAAAGGACGGACATCATCGGCATCAAATCAAATATTCGGCCGGCAAAAATTCGCCTTAAATCACCGAGCTATTCTGCTGCAATCTGAAGAAAGATCATCACTTCGAACGATATTCCGCGCTGTTAGGGGGCGGAGCCAACAGGAATTCACAAAGGGAAATCTTACAATTAATTTTTCGCCTCGCACGCGGTTGGCAGCAATCGAACATTTTTCACTTGCGGAGGAAACAAATGACTCGGGATATGGAAACGCGAAAATTATATATATATATATACGAATGATTTTTTAATTAATTTTTTATGCCGCCGATCGAAAATTTGTTCTAGAAAATTTTAATGTAAAATCGGTGCGAGACGTAAAAACGTTTCGAATAAAAGCCTCAAATAAAAATTGCAACGATCTGCGAAAATCACGGTGCAAATCGCATTTTACGATAATGCCAATTTCCTTATTACACATGAAACTGACATTCGCGATATACTTTGTAAACCCCGAGACGGGAGCTGACGTCAAATCAAAAACTAATGACAGCATTTAATGTACATAAGAGTTATTCAGGTTTCGGGAGTTCATCCTTTTCGCCCCGTTCGATTTATGAACGTCGAATGAACCTTATCGGTAATCAGCAAAAATAAAAGAAAACTTTCGAGGCAATCTTATTTTGCGTTGATTTATAGCAACAATAAGGCATTAAGCTTCCATAATCCAGCTCTTGCTTTGAAAGCGGATATTTCAATTCCTCCTTTTGCCACATTCGCTTCCGGCGTTTCGTTCATTCTGATTAAATGGTTTTTATCCTAAATTTTAATGTTTCTTCCCTTTACCGGATAAACCCGTTCGGCCGGGAATCGATAACGGAAAGAAGCGAAACGACCGCTGATGGCGTTTAAAAAAAGAAAAAGGCCACCATTCATATTTCATAAAGGAGGAATTAATGCATATTTTAAATAAAGGAACGTTTGAATTTGCGAGAGGGATACTCCACACGGGCGGTAATAATACAGTAGGAAGAACATAAATTTTAAATCGGAGCGAACCGGAAGGAGGAACAATAAACGTCAAAAGGTGAAGTATGCTCGATTTGAAGAAGGAGGCAAGAAGAAAATCGGGCGGGGAAAAAGGAAGAGAAAAAAGGCAAATTTGAAGAAAATTCACATTGCAATTTGATCAAATTTAAAATTGGCCCTCGGGAAAAGGTTCGGAGCGGGGAGTTCGCGTCCTCCATTCCCGACCTGAGGATCGGCAGGTTTTTTGGTTTTTTGAACGACGCCAAAATCCGGCAACGGCAAAAGCAACGAAAATCCCGGGGCGCAAGAACGGCGGCAAACGCATTTTCCTTTTTTCGCAAAATTTACACGGGGAAAGAAGGAAACGGGGGGAGGGGGAAAATAAGGAAAGGAAGAAGTTTAGGCAGCCAAAGAGAAGTGTCAAACGGTAATTTTCTGTCTCCGATGAAATCGCTCCAGCAGCAAACTCAATCGGAGGAGAAGAGCTTGAAGTTTGCGAAGCGAACAGATACTACAGTCGCTGCCACAGCAGATGACAGGTGAGAAGAGTTTTCGTTTACCTGCGGCTCTTCCACGATTCTTTTATTTCCTGACAGCCACCAAAGATAAGATTTTTCCAATATTTTCCTCTCGGTTTCCTTTCCCTTTGCGATTTCCGCTTTTCCCCTGCGCCCGGGGGAAAAAAGGCGCGGCACCTCCCCGCGACCTCCAACCGTTCGGCAGCGTAAAAAATTTTTAATTGAAGATTTTTTTTTTTTTTTTTTTTTTCACCCGACCGACGAGTGCTTCGGAAAACCGCGAAAACGCGACGGTATCGACACGCGAAAAACCCATTTGAGAGCGGTAAAAAATTAAGGATCCGGCATGGGGAGGGGGTGCGGAGGGGCGGAAAAGGGAAAAAAAATGAAATAAAAAAACAAACGGGAAAATTAGCGGAAAACATTTTCAGACAAGTTTTTCCTTCTTTTCTGATTCCGAACCGAAGAAAAGTCCAAGGCGTCCTCCCGAGCGGCAAACCTCGGTAGCGACTTCGCCTTTGAAAATCGTGCGGATCCTCCCTTGCACACTGTCTGGAACTTATTTGTATTTTATTTTACAAAACACCAAAAATAATAATCGGTTCTGATTTTCAATTTGCTCCATTTTTTTTTTCTTCCTTTCTTTTCAATACGGTACGGAATCAAAACTTCAACCACCTCTCATGGGTTTTTAGATATCTGGAAAATTGATTTTGCCATTTTGCTGAAAGTTTTTCTTTCCCTATAAAGGAAACTTTTTTTTTTTTTTTTTATTGAAGATAGCGTTCGAATACAGTATTATGGCGGAAATTGATTTTGGTGCATCGGAAAACAAAATATGCTCAAGTAAGCATTCGACGTTTTTTTAAATTATAAATTTATGCCGCAATTAATGCTCCGTTTGGTTTCCCATTGAAAGGTTTTCCTTTTCTTGCGGGTTGAATAACAGAAAGTACTGAAACTTTTTTTTTTCCTTTTTTTTTAAATTCGAAAGTGGTAAGATTACGTATCATCGGAAAAACCTCAGGCTTTAGATATGCACACATAAACGCGATTAATTTACTTGTCCAGGTTTTCATGACGCAAATGGAAACAAAAAAAAAACTACCTTTCAGACAATTTTCCCCGGAAAATTTTTTCCTTTTCCGTAAAACCGGTATTCAATGTTTCGCTTTCGGAAACGGAACCAAAGGCGAAAAGCAAACAGTCAGACGTCACGCCGGATTTTTTGGATCGAGAAAAATGAAACGATATCGGGAAAACTTTCTCAAATTGTGATTCCGTTCAAAAATCATGTGAAATTCCGGTGTGATTTTCCTCCTTTTATTATCGAACAGCGTTAATTAACTCGTGCTCCGCGGGAAAAGGCGGGAAACGGAAGCAAAACTTTGGAACATTTCCGTCTCTCTCCGCGATTTCAGCGGTGCTTTCGTCGCGGGCGGTAGTCGGATGCGTGAGCGCACCTCGGATGGAAATTAAGGACCAGGCTCGAAAAATAAACGAATTTGTGCCGGCCACCCGCGAACGGCTGTCTGTTGCGTGCGCGCAATTGGGACAGGCACGCGGAAAACGGGAAAATATTCGCGGTCCTTTGCTTTCTTTCGCGGGGGGCTTCGTTTCAAGATGCTTTTCCGCTTTTCCGGCCGATTCCACACTCGTCGCCAGCCTGCGGGATCTTCAGGCGGTGCAATGCAGGAAATTAATTTCCGCTTCCCCCAAAGCGAGCAAGGAGAGGTGGACCGCGCGCGTTTGATCGATGGGATTTGATGCCGACTTTGCAGTGAGTTCCGTCAGCGTTGGGGAAAGCCAGAATTGGCACACGACAGCGTGTTCCCCACGTCACGCTTGGAATTACGCGTTTCGCCGTCTTAGATGCGGGCCTCGGCCCAAGCTCCCGTTAAAATAAATAAGCTACGGGAGAGGGAATTTGGGATTTAAGTTAAACACAGGTCGGAGCTTTTGGAGCGGATATTTTTAAAACGAATATCCCGGTTTATTTGAGGATTAGACGAACTTTAAATCGCACGGTGTCACTAGATGCGGCCGGGGTTTCCGCAGGTTCGAGATCAGCGATTTTAGCTGATTTCGAAGCCTTTTTGCGCCGGGTTTTTGTGAGACCGAGCGAACTCGCCACAGACGGCGAAGAATCTCGCTTGAAGGATGCGAATCGGCCACCGCGGGTAAAAAATCGTTCCCATCGTTGCGAGCTGTCATAATGAACGTAGAAATAATCCCGGAGGCAGCGCCGCAATTGATTCAATCCGAAATTAAATTTAAATACGTCCGCTAAGAGATAACTTCCGAAGTGAATTTTTATAATTTTGATAGTAATATCGCTTTTCATGGCGGCACCGTTTCCAAAATCTGTTTTCTCTCTTTTGACACGTCAGGAAATTAGATTTTTCTGACACGTTTAAAAATAACTTCCATTCTCCGATTTCAAACAATCAATGTTTCTCGCTGCCTTTTATTATTTCCAATCCTCCGCTCCTTTTCCATCTTGCATGGACCTTCCCGGGCGAAGGGGAAAGAGAAAAAGAAGGAATCAACCGGGAAGCGTCGATATTTCTTCTTTCGCCTTTGCAGTTCACCCCTCTCGCTCCGAACCGGTTGATTTTCCCTGCGTCAAACTGGGGAACGTACCCCTCAGACCGGCCGATTTAAAGATTCGCGTACCCGCTGCCACAGGGCAGGGTCGGAAAAGCTCTCGCCCCCGTTATTCATTCGTCAGCATTGAAAAATACAATGAAGCACGGTTTTTTAGCGTCAAATTATGAGACAATCCACAATTATCCGCGATACTGTTTAACCTAACCAGCGCCGTTTCGTAGCGACCGCATTTCGCAAGGAAACATTTCTTGCGTCGCTTTATCTCGATTTTCGCTAAAACCACTCCAAATCTCTGTCAATTTGTGTCATATTCCGTGACAACTCCATTTTCTCCAAAACACTCAGCCGGTGTTTTTCCTCAAAAGGTCACATTCAGACTCGACGTTCATCTCGAGCGACTCTCTCGAAATCGATCTAATACATTTACATTTAACGGAAGGAAAGTTTATCGAATGCAACTCGAATCATTTAAACAAAACACCGAGGCGAAAAGATGGGAACCTGAGCTGCGGAAAATCCTAGTCCCCGATTGCGCCACTCAGTTGTGCCGCAGCCCGGGCGCGGTTTCCGTCGTCAGAACCGTCGTCGGAGAGCACAAAGCGAAATCGCTTAACCGGACGCGCGGGAATTATCGAACCTGTCGCAAAACCGCGCTCATTTTTACCGGGACGTCCTCGGGAATTCGCCCCACGTAACGAGAAGTCGATCGCGATCTCCCGGCGACTGTCGCCGGCTCCGCACCGCATTTTCGATCCCAGCAGCGGGTCGGAGGGAAGAGCGGACGTCGAAATCACGCGCCCGACTTTTTTTCTTGCGCGGCAGATCGAATCATTTGATTTCTCCGGCGAGTTTCAAAGGCTCGTTTGCCTCACGGATTCAGCTATCCGGGATTTCGGAGGCGAACTTCTGCGGGACGATACTCGATCCGCATGCGTTATCGCCGGAGACGGAAGAGGAATAAAAGCGGAAAGCGAAAAAGTCACGATGCACCTCCGCCTCGGCGAAACATCCAAAATGCTGCTCTCCTCGAAATTAGAGTTTGAATATTATATTTTGCACATACACTGTTATAACCGGTGTCGTAAACGTTTAATGAAAGATTAACAGCTCCAGGCAGGACTTATCCCTGCGATTTATCTGGAAATAATAATCAAAATAAATGAGCTTCGGGAACGGGGATGCGGGGGGAATAAATGATTTGCAAGGGATGGCTTAACAAAGGAAGAGGCGGAAAAGTTTCAAGGAATTTTTTCATTAAAAAAAAGGAAAGAAAAGTATCTAAATTTCAGACACAATCGATAGTCGTGGTAAGAAACTGGTTCGAATCACTCTTTATAAGAGGAAGCTGCAGCATTTTCAAGACAGTTTTAATCTGTCAAATTTTCACGAATCGTAAAAACTTAATAGTGGGATTTTTGCTGAAGCTCCTTCTGCTCTACCATCTCCCGACTCATTTTTCCCCATTTTTCCTTTTTATGTAACTACAAAATTCGTTTCTTTTTCCTTTAAACCATTTGGTTTTAATAAAAAAAAAAAAAAAATTCGAAAACGGAAAAAAAAAGAGTTGACAAATGGAATTATCCTCCATTAAATTTCTAATGCGAATGCTATGACGATATTTCAGCAAAAAGAACAAGTTACACGATTTTCGAAAGGCATTATGAAAATCATGCACGGACGCTGAATGCGATAATTTTCCTTATTACGCCCCGTAAGAATTCAATAATTCCATTTGGGATGGCATTTAATTGAAATGGAACCGAAAAATAGTTGCGAACTCCTGATGTCTTATGCGAGCAGGCTCTGGCCATGCCTCTCCCGCCCATTTCTTCGACAGCACCATTTTATCATGAGATATAAATATAAAATTTAATTGCCCTTCTTGTTTTTATACGGACTCCAGATGTAAAATAATTCTAAAATTTTACCGTTTTTACCGCTCCCGGCCATAAACCCGATATCAAATAAAAATAATTCTGATAGATTTAGATCCAATACTTTTTCAACATGATTATAGATTTAGATCAACGCTGACGTCTTATGACTCGTGAAAATAAATTCAAATGCATCAGCGATGCACGATTTGAAGCAATTTTCCGAGCTCTGGCATATGCTGACCAATGGCTGAGGCCGGATTAATTGTAACGGGATAAATGAGCAAAGTAAGAAAAATTAATTTTATTTTTCGGCTTCATAATCTCCATTATTTTTCCTATGTTTTAGTTAAATCCCGAATTATATGTATCACCTTTGTTATTCACGTTCGCGAAACTTGGTTTAACTGCACGAAGGATAAAAAAAATAGTAATTGGAGTGATATTCGTTCGAATCATGTGTACTTTTATTTTTCTTTTTTTTTTTTTTGTAGGAAAAATTACATTCAGAAGCTAAGTCTGCCCCTTTTTTTCGAGGGAAGAAAATAAGGCGAATCAGACTTTTCGTATACTTTTTGCTATAAATCAGACTTTGATTTTGATATTTAGAAGATTTACGATTTCAATATTTAAAAACCTTGGAACCCCGCAATCTCAAAATCCTTCTGCTTTGCTTTTTTCTGTCGGATCAAAAATCCAGAACTGAAAAAGGGAAAAAGAATGTAGCGTATTTTTTAAAAATTTTGCTGGAAATATCAAAAAAAAAATATAAATATATATTATTTTCTTTACTTACGCGAAACGAACGGAATTGAACCAGATTTCAGAATATTAAAAATTCGAGGTTTTACAACAAAAAATATTGACCGTACAAGTACGGGACCATGTCTGAAAATCAAAAAATTTTAAATTTGACGTATGTTAATTTAATTATTCAGTTTACGTATTATCAACTCTACCGAGAAACTAAATTAACATCTAATGCGATAAAAAATAATTAGCATATGTACTACCGATATTAATTTAACAGAAAGTATTGTATATAAATGCGTTGTTCTCAACTGAAAGAAACAGAGAAAAAAGGCAAGCTTCAAAAATAATTCTGAAAAGATTCCTAGGTCATTAAATAAATTATGAATTTCAAAAGTTCAATAAACTTGAAACATTTTAACGCGCCTCAGAAATTGCTACAATTTGAAGAGGATGAACATTAATTAAAATTAAATTAAACGACGATTAAGGCTTCCATCTGTAAGGTGGGAGAGAACGCAAATTTTCCAGATAGCCCGGATAACGAACTTGCAGAAAAGCCGGCGGACATTATGCAAATCAGCAGCAAAACAGGGGCTAGACCTAGGAAACCGTCGACATGTGAACCAAATCACTTCCTGCAAGGATACCAAAATGTAAAAAAAGGCGTTTTACGTATAAATAGGGAAGTTAATAACAAATTATTTGAGGGCGCACAATAGAATCGAAGGCAAAAACAGAAACTGAAAAACTGAAAATAAAAACCTGAGCTTTAACAATAACGCACTTATATAGGTTTATCACTAAAAATTGGTTTAGCCAAAAATTATCCTTTAGTGCAAACCGCTAGCCGCATAATCAATAATAATAATAAGATATTATCGCGTTACACTGATAATACATCACAATTTTATTATCACTAATACACAATAAGCCTTAAGGTACGATCATCCTTCACACTGGTTTCCCAAAGAATGCATTTGATTACGTGAGGCTACCGCTTCAGTTGCCACTAATGGAACCCATCTTTTCAAAATTTTCCTGACCCTCATGAACATTTTTAAGAAGGTAACACTTTCACGAGTATACTTACATTAGAAAATACACTTTTAACAGTAACATATTCGTAGATAAAATTTGAAAAAAGTTAACGTTAATAAAATCAATTTAGCTTGACATGAAATGTTTGTGAAGCACCTTCTTTTTTTGTAGAAGCATTATTTGAATTTATAAATAAAAATGTAAGTTTCACGTGTCTCAATAAGTTTCGGACATGAAATGTATTAATATATTGCAAGCTAAATTGGATGAATAAATTGAACGAAGGATCTATTTGTCGGATAAGCTGATTAAAGTTGGTTCGAAATGTTCGATTTGCAATGGATTCATACCAGAGAGAGAGAGAGAGAGAGAGAGAGAGAGAGAGAGAGCGAGAGAGTACAATCCTTGGCTTTTATGTAAATAATTTGTTAGCCCTCCAAGAAACTTTTCCTCTAGGAGCAAAGCAGAAACCGGATTTTAATTAAATGGATAAAATTTTTATAAAAATCTCCGAAAAATTTATTCTTGGCAAATGCGCAAATGGAATTCCAATGTTTCTGGACCATCCTTCCTCCTCCAGCGCTTTCCCCATTTTCCCTGCTTTTCACCGCATTCGAGCCTCCATTTCCACCAGGGCTTTCGCAAGGTATTCTTCTTTTTTTTAAAAAAAAAAAAAAAAAATCACTAATTTTCCAAACGATTTGGCGCTCAGCATCCCGAATTTCTTCTTCCAGTCTGGCAAACCCTTACAATTTTCTCTTCGTTCCACCATTGGGCGCCGAGCCTCGAAACGAATTTCCCGGGGCAACAGATTTTTTTTTTTTTTTTTTTTTTTTTTAATTCTATCCCCGCACTTTTCTCGAAAATGACAGATATTCAATTGATAAAGGACGAGAAATTTTTTTTTTTTTTTTTTGTTTTTATGGCACAAGGCATGAAATCCATCATTTTATTGTTGAGCTTTAAAACGGCAATTTTGCCCGAGCGGCAGATAAGCAAAAGCAATTTATTTAATAGGGAAAAACTTTCGGGCAGAAGGGAAAAAACGGGATTCAGCGTCCAGAATTTAGAATTAATTTGCTTTAGCTTGCTGCCGTTTCCGTTGCCAATCTTGAGCGTTCACCTGTTAAAATAATTATCAGTACTCAAATTGGCCAGGCAAAACGCTTAAGAAAAAAGTTTTGCGTATCGCTCGCAGTTTTCCCGTTCTGCACTGCAAATGCATATGCTTCCATCGGCATTTTATGTAACATTTTACCTGAGATAATGCAATCATCCACGAGGAAAAATCGTTCATGAAATTTAATACACAAATATACATTCGGGATGCGTTTGAGTGACGTGTTTAGGGAGTGAAAAAAAACCGAAGATATGAATATGTACCTTAAGGATTCATTTTCATTTCAAAGCTTTCAAATAACCGCCAATAAGACGAGCTCTAGCTTGTCTGCGTTTTGGACGTTTACCCCGGGAAAACATTGCGAGTTATACTGTTATCACTCCATATGAAAATATCTTAATTCAATTCAGAGTTAATGCATATGTAGGCATGTGTGAGCGTGAAACTTGGATCAAAGCATTTGCAAATTCCATGGAAGACCGAGAAAAGCGAGGAGGAAACGGACCCGATTAACAAAAAAAAGGATCGTACAAAGGAAATGCAGCTTCAGCAATATATTATTATACATGAAAAATTCAAAGAAAAGAAAATCTTTTCATTTTAAGATTATATTTTAAATAATTTCCAATCTTACATATCCTTTGAAGCAAGCAGAAGATGATAATGATGATAAAGTAGATATAATAGGTTTCCTTTGCACAGAGTGTATTATGCAAGCTTGCGAGCCTTCGATAAGGGGGAAATCATGTTTTTCCCTATTGGTTTTCTTTCCTACAGCGCATTTTTTCCCCCTTTTTCCTTCACGTTGCTGCAGCCTCCTCCTCTTAGTCAACTTGAAATTCTAGTTTTTCAATTTTTAATTTTATTATTTCACTTTCGACAATCGTCGTCTTGCAAATTGTTTTTTTTTCCGTTTTGCAATGCTTTTCCGTATTAAAATTTTTCAATTTCGTATGCCGGAAGGTAATTTTAATTAAACCGCTTGGCATACCTTTGCCTCTTTTTTTCTTTTTTTTTTATTTCTAATGCAGGAATAGAAAATTCGATGGTGAATGAAATTATTTATGTGGGAGAGAAAGAAAAAAAAAAACAATTTTTATTGTTAGCAAAAAAAAAAAAGCCTTCATCTAAGATACCAAAGGAAAATTTTGTTAATAATCACGTGCTATGTAGGCTTTGAAAACATCACTTTGATCGAAAAATGCCGGAATACAATGGAACAATTCATTTTGCTAAAATAACCCAACATAGCGGGATAAAGCAAAGCCTTCTATTGGGAACGAGAGCAAGAATAAATTAAATTACTTCATCAGGGCTCGGTAATGGTCGCAATTTTTCTCCGCAGAATCCTAAAAATATGTAATTAAAATTGGATTTTAAAAAATAAGTGGCCAAAGGCACTTAATATCTAAAGTGAATTTTTTTCTTTTTTTTAAATGTTTCATAACTTTATTCTTAAATCCAGATTTTTGCATTCAGGGTGGCAAACACACGGGATTCCCGAAGAGAACCGGGTAATGTCGCAGGTGCCGCATATGAGAAAAATACATAAACAACGTTTAAACTTAGCATCCGGCATTTAAACCGATTTTGGGGGTACTTTTCCCATTCAGAAACACGGGTGTACTTTTGAAGAAGAAAAAAAAAAAAACCTGTCGGAAAATATTTTTCGGGCCTCATGTGTTTCATTGTATACGAGCATTTTGATGTTTTTCGTAATGGAAATTTCTAGCAAAAGCGCTGTCATTTCATTTAAATTTTAATTCTGTTAGTTTTATTAAAGCGCACCCCCGGAATGAGGGATAGGATTTTTCTTTGCATTAGTTCTAAAATTTGGTTGTTAGATTTCGGAATCCTCGTGGGACGAACTTTCTTCATTAGACGAGTTTTAAAAAAACTAAGGTTGTTTTACTTTTGAAAAAAAAAGAAAAAGAAAAGGAAAAAAAAAAGGAAAAGTACCATCAGTCAAAAAGAAGCTGAAGTAGATGAAAAAAATTAAGGGAACTTATCCCTGGGCCTTTCTCCAAATGAAATATTAGAAGGAGAGCGAAAGGAATCTCCTATTCGAAAAAAAGGCAATGTCAATAAATTATATAATCCCGCCTTAACATGGCCATGCCAAATGCTATAAATCTACCTGGATAAAAGCTGACTTTGAAAAATCATTTTTCCCAAAAAGAGAGGCCGAAAAACCGGCTTGACATACGCGCACGGGGAAAGGGTAACCACCCTGCCTTGGTAAGTGCAAGAAATTTTTTTACCATCTCCGGAGGGAGGACCGCAACCTGTACAGAGGCCACAATCAACTTTATTTTTTGACAATTTCCATCTAATTATTTGGGGCCCTTCATTGACGCACAAAAACCGCGTCCGAAGCCGTTGCCTTCCGCTTGAGGGCTCGGATATTTTCGCGATATAAATACATAAGTTTCCCGACCAATAAATATTATTTTATGTAAGCATAAAAAAAAAAAAAAACCATGGCATTAATTTTTTTTATAACGCATTTATTTTCGGGGAGGATTTTTATATGAAGGGCCGATCTCAGGAGAAAATAAATTTAAAAAAAAAACTTTAAATTTTAAATGGAAAAAATAGGGCACTTTTTACAAGGGCTATAAATATTCGAATTGATTTTACTTAAAAAATAACCAATTTTGCCTCGTCTTCAACAAAAAAAAAAAAAATTCATTAATTATTTTATAAGAATTTAGACAACATTTCCAAAGTTTATTACGCGATTTATTAAAGGGTCAAAAAATATTTTTTTACCTTAAAAAATTAAGCTGACTTCCTTAAAATAATTTCCTTCCCCGCGTCTCCTTATACAAACCTTTAAAATCCTCCAGGCTTTTCCGAAAGTTTTAAAAAATTCTGGAAACACATATTTTTCTTTTCTTTTTTTTTCCACTTTTTTACAACGTTTCATGCAATTTAGCTGGTAATTAAAAATTTATAAAATTTCAAAGGGTGAAATATGCCCATTTCAAAGAGGGAATAACTTCTAAATGAGAAGTTTCTGCATTAGCTTTAATACATTCACATAATAAGAGACGGATAAAAAAGGATTGGTAGAAACATTTCGTTTAGTACCGAATGTGAGGGGATCTTACCAAAAGTTACGTTCTAAGCGAAGTTAATATAGCAAAGACTGGGCTTAATATTCGTCCCCCCATTTACTTCCTTTCCCACCACCCGAACAATCAGGGAACTGAAAAGTTCTTGCGCGTTACTTTTATCCGATTCGTGAAACTTTGATTTTAGCGAAACTCTGCCAAAATCACTTCCTACTCTACGTTGCAATTTGAAATTGCTTTAAAAAAAATAAAATAAATAAATAAATTGTATTAAGCGGGTGTAACCAATAATAATAATAATAATAATAATAATAATAATAATAATAATAATAATAATAATAATAATAATAATAATAAAATTGTCAACAGTTTTGAACGTAATCGTTTTAGAATGAACGTTAGAAGAATGACACAGTTCATTCGGTTGGATTTTCACTTTCGACAATAATTATAAAAAGCTTGTTTAAAAAAAAAAGAGGAACAAGAAGAAGGCGAAAAACGGTTTGCATTCATTCCAGCCACGATACAAAGCTAATGATCAAGTCGAAAGATGAAATATGTTCGAGAAAGATTAATCACAACAAAATATATACACATCCTAAGACATACGGAAAATATAAAGTTGATTCAAGAAGATGCGAAAATCATCGCGATTGGCCTTTTAGACACGTGGCATGCCGAAAATTGCTTTAAAAAAAAAGAAAAAGAAAAGAAAATGAAGAAAGTTCACCATCTTTGGCACTTTGCAAAAAGGGTAAAAAATAAAACCCCTGCAGATACATCCCATTCTCTTCAATTTGTCCATAAATTCAAAAGCTGTATAAATAGCGCGGATTTTCCGGATGTCCGGCAAAAAAAAAAAAAAACCTTTGCCAGAAGTATTTGGAAAATGAAATTTATAAACTTTTTCACGTAACTTTTAAAACGGCCATCGAGGGACATTACGCATGCAATTTTATTACTCGGGAGCAAACTCGTTTATTTTTATTATTATTTTCATCCATTTCAACCATGTCTATGCGCGTTCAATGATTTTAGAGTAAGTTGCTCGAAGAGGAGAGGTTAAATCAAAACAGCCTTAACAATGACAGGTGAATTTTCTAACTTTTTTATTAGTCCTCCTCCTTATATCTAAAATATAATCCATCGCTTTCAAATTTCGAAATATAAATGTTAAAAACAATGCGGAAAAAATAAATAAATTTGGTTAACAATATATTACTGAAGCGTATTGAAATTCGAATTGATTTTCCCCTTTCTTCCAGCTCTCAATTTTCCAATTATTTTCCGCATTTGACATGGCCCATATTTAAACAGCATAATTATTCCATTCCATCCGTAATGCGCCTTAATGGACCAATTTAGGAAGCGGACCGAAATCAGAAAGGTTTCCCTAAAACCGGCAGATGAATATGATAGGGCCTTTAATGATAAATTCGTATTCAGCTTGCCCGAACCTTGGTCCTCGGAACATTTTCATTACTAATGATTAACGCCATCAATATTGTAACGTAATTCTGTACCAAGTTTGGAAAAAAAAAAAACCCTAATCAGAAAGTAAAAATGTATATGCGAGGATGGAAATCCTTTCTCCAGAGCTGCTGAATAAATAAAACGGGTTTAAGAGAAGGCCCTTCGGGGTTTTAGATGTTATTATAACAACCTGTAACAATGTACAATTTAGGTGTATTATGTTAGAGTGAAAAAATTAGCGCAGACAATTTTGAAATGAAGTTTCTCTGTTTAACGCGCGGGCAAGATTTCGAGATAGAATTTCGTTGCGCACCTAATCCGAAGGCTAATTTCGAAAAATTATTCTGCATTTAACATTAGCGTAGCTGAGGATGAAGCTTATTCAGGAGTTATCAGTTGCTTGCCAGTCAAACTTGATGCACTACAGGAAAGTAACCCGTGGCGATAAATCAGGAAATTGGCGAAATGTATTTCTCGTTTAATTTCTAATCAATCATTTACTAAAATTATAAGGAAAAACTTAATTCCAGAAACAATAAAAAAAAAAAAAAAATTAACTTGTATTAAAAATTTCCGACCTGAACTAATCTTATGTAAACTTCTATATAACTAAATATAATATGAAAATCTTTAATTAATTAATAAATAACACAAACATATTTACAATATAAAATTCTAATTACATTTTTAAAAAATTGTTTTTAATTAAAAGGAAACTTCGTTTAGTTTAACATGGCATTTGCCCAATTTAGATTTTCTTTTCGCTCATACTAAATTTAGCGTAAAATATATTAACACTGAATTACTGTAAAATTAACAGATTCGACATATGTATACCAGTCATTAATGCAACAGCGCCTGCTTAAGGACTTGCATTTCCATAATTATAACAAAGCCTTTCCCGAATCCCGAAGATATCCATCATATAATATTACCGCGAAATTAACACACTAACATACAGATAGGATTTTCATATTTAATCATTATGTGGGATATCAGAGGGATGAAATCCCCCAAAGTCATATATTTTTTAAAACATCCCTCCGTATTACGATTATTATTGTTTTGGGTATAGCAGCCGGAAAATTTCGAAAATTATCAAAGATTCCGCGAGTGACTTTATAAGAAGGCACGCGAAAGTGCAATACATTTTCAGTCTAAGCCCCGGGGAGGCAGAGGCTTTACGCGGCGTTAATTTCGTCGAAAAATTCCGCCTCGAAAAAGAGCGCAGTTCATTATAGGGAATTCTCCAGGCCATTGGAGGACCATCGACTGGAAACGCATCAAACAAGTTCTCAAAGAAGCTTTTGAGTTAACTAAACCTTTCCCAAAATCTCATTCTTCTCATTAACAAAATACCCAATTAACCCCGAGCAACTGCTGAGGGTGACGCGCGATTAATGCCGAGCTCGCTTTTTATGGCTTTCATTGAGACCGCTACTCTCGGGGCGCGGCAGTGCTTGTAACATTAGCCATTTTCGTTAATCGCAACGGCGAAGTGGTATTAAGGGAACTTTTAATTAAATTTATGGCCCGGAAACCACTGTCTTGTTATTCTTTTTCGCTTCCTCGCCCCGCCGGAAACACGAATTCCCACCTCGAACGCCTTTCGCAGGAGATAAGGAGACGTTCGCGTCAATTATCACTTTTCGATACACCCATCCACGTTTTATGGTATTCGCAGCAGGAATTCGATATCGAACTGCAGCGTTATTTTCACCGTCGAATTACTGACCCTCTCTCATCCCGACACGGAAAACCTCCGATCATCTTCCTTCAAAAAAATAAAAAAAAAAAAAAAAAAAAATTGTATCGGCAAATACCTCCCCCGATCGTCATCCAACCCTCCGGCTCAATCCGGAAAAAGTTATTCTCATCGATGAAAGTTCACTGGCGAAAGCGATCGTTTGGATGAAAGTTACATGAAGTTCCAGGCGCACGGTTCCCTAACTTTCGATATAAATTTCACATGTAATTAACTATTTTGACTCAATTTTAAGCTTTCCCGTATTATCCCGACTCTACATATTTATATTAGAATAACAAAAGCTAAATCTCTCGAGATCCGGAATAACGTCGGTCACCTCCGATTTTTAGGATGGCAACAAAAAAAATGGTAAAAAGTCACATTTTGACCTTTCCAATTAGTTTAAAGGGTCAGAATACGCTTTTCCAACCAAACCTAACTTGTATCGCATCGAAATTGTTTCACGGATTCAACGTCAAATATGAAGAGATCCATTTGAAAATGAAGAAAAATAATTTCCACGTTTCGATGTATTTCTATACCTACGTGATAATTCAAAATGTATATCTCCTGCAAATTGTAAGATCGCAAAAAAAAAAATCCAAAAAAAAAAAAAAATGAAAAATGACATGCGTATAACATCGAACAAGTAATTTTAGATTTGAATATTATTTAACGAGACTTTAGCATTTTAAATTCCATTACGTGGTATTGAGTTTCACAAATAAATCGTTTATTATAATGAAATTTCTCCCCGTTGCTGAGGTGAATTGGGAAAATATGGAGAAAAATTTTTTGTTTTAATTTAATTGATCGATTGCATCCAAGATCGTGAAAAAGGCTCTGCCCCCTCTGAGACATTATTTATCACCAATTTACAGCAGAGGATCATTCCTTCAAGTAGACTTGGAAAATTCGGGTTTAATTAATCCCCCTTGTACAGCACACTGCATTAGACATACGCGATAAATTCCAAGACTCTCGACCAAAGCCGTCGAACAATAAAAATGCTGATAGCAGATTTTCATTATGACTCGCCTGATTGTCGTTCAAAAGTTCATAATAGAAAAAAATGATGCCAAAAATTCCAAGTCCCCAACTGTGCCAGGAAATTTTCTTCAATAATGGATTGTGTAATTTTTCATACTAAGAACTATAAATAGATAAAACTGGATATCAAAATGCATGGGATAAAATTTCATTTATTTTCTTATTCTTCCACTAAATTTCTCAACGATTCGCAACACAATGAGTCGAATAATGAATATTTAAAATTAGAAACTCAAAAAAAAAAAAACCTCCAAGAAAAAAATAACTCAAAATTTTAGTAATATCGAGTACTTCAATTGGAATTTATATAAAAATATTTTACTTTAAATCACTCGAAACTCTTTACTGTTAGATCGCGCAATCAAAAAACCAAATTTATGGAATATCCATCCATCAATATTCATGGCAACTTTTATACATCAATCTATGGAACTCTTCTTTAAAATTCTCATCAATCATTTTTAACAATCTTCTTCGCCTCGCATAAGACTCTTGAGCCAACTATTAATGTCTCTGCAAAATCCAATAACCACCACTTTCCTTGCTCTTAACCTTTCCACCATGAAAAATGTAAATAACGTCGCGCTGCCGAAAACAAATAAATAAATAAAAAAAAAGAATAAATAAATAAATGACCAAAAAAACAGAATATAATATTGATTTATCATTCGGATACCGGTTATTAAAATAAAACTATGCAGTATAACAAAATAGCTTAAAATGCTGCTTCGACAAAAATAAACAAACCGTCACAAAACACGCATCTATCTACGGAATCCATTTTCCCTAAATTGAAGTTTTTAAAATAAAGCATGGTGCCATCTCCCTTGAGTATTATAAAACAACCAAATGTGGTCAAAAATATTATTTTCCCTTAAACGTGTTGCAGAATAAAAAATTTTCCAACGATGAAATGAACTATTGCAGTTTGAGAGCCTTCAAAACTGGATCGTTTTTTTTTCCCCCATTTTTCCGACAGAAAAAATCACAGTCATTGTTTAAACGAATTAAAGAAAGCATTTATTTAAACCACTCTTCCTTAATCTTCAAAAAAACAAATAAATAAATAAATAAATAAAATAAAATAAATTCGCCCGAACCGATCGCTTGCAAAGCTCCCAGATTCGACTTTGCGGCAAAGTTAAACCAACCAGTTCCTTGCCATTGGACCATGTGCGATGCGTCACTCGCGACCTGAACAGCAGCAAAAGGACGAGAGCGTTCAAAAAGTTTCGAACAAAAAAAAAAAAACGTTTTTAAACGAGTTTTTCCGGCATGGAAAATTTTTCAGCTCAAAAGACAAACTTAGAAATAACAACGTGAAACACAAAAAAAAACCCTAATCTCTTAAAATCGGCGGAATATACGGTCCTTAAGGTTCCCACTTTGCATTATAAAACTTTAAAAAAAAAAAATATTAGAAAACCGCTTGACACAAAATAGGTTTAAGGATGAAGAAAAGGTTTTTCATTTTGCAAAAGAAAAAAAAACGTTAAAAAATAAAAGAGAATATTAATCCCGATGTGGTTTACGTGCTGCCATGTTGTAAGCGATATCAGAATAGAATGCTATTTATTTAAATGATAATAATCAGTGATAAATATAAATTGTGCATTATAAGCAAGTCATTATTATTATTATTATTATTATTATTATTATTATTATTATTACTATTATGTAAATAATATTAGAAACCAGTCTAACTAAACACATCTCGTTGAGTTCCACATATTTGATATTTATGAACAAGGTTTCGTAAATAGTTTTCAAATTATTCTGAAATTTATTTAAAAAAAAAAAAACCATAAAGAACGTAGTTATATGTTAAAATCAGTGGGTTTTCGGGCTTCAAAACGCAAAAATTTAAAATCTTGGACAATAAAAATTACATTCCCCGATTATTATATCTTTAAATGCAGTGATTTCCATTATTCCGATTAGCATTACAAAAGAATATACATATATGCTTAAATTCGAATATAATATACACGTAATGACTAAGCTGACAATAAAAATTATCAGCCTTTAAATTTTTTATATATTGCCAAAACGCCTGAAAAAAAAAAATAATCCTTTTAGAAGAGAAGAACAATCAAAATATCACCAATCTGAATACAATGACTCCGGAGAATGTCCGAGTGGAGTTTTACCCAAGTGATATCACATTTCTTATTCACATAATATTTTTATTTTCAACAATCGCTTAAACGGCGACGAGGACGTATCACGTTCGCGTTTAAACATTTCGCCAAATTTGCAATTCCCGTCAATGGTCACCGGTTAGGTTAAACTCCGTCGACAACACTGCAGAAAAACTGCAGAACTGTGACACCGTATAATGCAAAAAGTTACGGGGAAATGTAAAGGTTACCGAATTAGCATTCAGATGAAATCGACAGCATTCTTTTCTTTATTCACTTCCCGTTCATTTCTCCTTTTCGAGCTCGGCATCCGTACATTTCCCTGTCCCGCAATCATAAACCGCGGTTTTCGGTTCTGTCTGCGTTTCCACTCGCGCAGTCGGAAAAATTGTGAGAGACATTGACTTCAAGTATGTGACAGTCTCGCATCGCAGAATGCAAGGGAGCGAGCGACCAAAGCGAGAGACGGAGGAGAAAAGATTGATATTGCTGAGGAGCATACGCTCGGGGTCAATGTGGCTTTTTCGAACAGTCACGAATACATAAAAGGAAACTGTTAAAAGTGATTGATGAGAGGACGCAGAAGATGAGAAAGATTTTTCGGGGTATGAAAAATTGAAAAATGTCGAATTTGATGCTCGAATTTTACGAAGACGTAAAGTTTCCAAGACGGGACGGCGTAAAACTCGGCAAATTCGAATTTCGGACCCTGAAAAGTGTCAGATCACGGATCGCAGGAAAAGTTTTTGCGACGAGCAAAATGAGAACGAATGCAAATACGGAGAATGTAATGTCACGGCTGCTTGAAAAACCGAAAATATCCCTAACGAGTTTTCGACCCCATGAGGTGCATCCCAAATGGATACCCACCGCAAAATGTTTTCATCCTAGAATTTTGATAAACAACATAAAACTAAGCGGCCAAACAGAATTAAGAAGTGAGCTGGGGGATCAGGTTTTAATTAACTTTAATAAGGGAATATTAATAAAACAAGGGGATCACCATAAATTCTGCTGCCACAGGGTAAATCACCAATTTTCGCTTAAAACATTCACTCACATTTTATATTTTGTTAATTTCAATCACGACGTCGCTGAAACGACGGAAATTATCATTTCAAGCGAGGGGACATAAACGTTAATAATTTGCACGATAGCGTTGGGGATAAGCAATGAAAAAGAACCGGGAGGCGAGAGATAGTAAGAGATGAAGTATAGATCGTTAAAAGAGATTTAAGGGTGTTTCATTCCCTAATATCAGATCCAAGGATATACCATTCTTAAAGTTTCGGGATATTGAAAATCAATTTTCGTTCAAATTCACCTCTTGAGACCGCGCTTATCGCTGGGAATTCGCGATGATGCTAAGAATGTGAAAGGCATGAGAAATACACACTCTTAAGTCGTGAAATGACCTTTTCCCGGGGCAATACTCTCCGTATGTATACCTATCCGACATAGAGTTAAAAAATTCATAACCCCCGATTAAAACGCGTCGAAACTACATCCAGAGGAGTTAAATTATGCAAGCCCTGAGTGAAGTTTCCGATGTAGCTCCAGGGGCAACGCTGCCAATCAAAAAAAACCTTCCAATCGGTGAAAATTGCAAAAGATGCATTGATACAGCATAACGAAATTAAATGTTTTAAGGAAAATTTCACCCGTCACGTGGGGCCAATCCCAAAGAGAGAAGGAGAAGGTGGGACCGGAGAAAGACTTTCTCCTTCCCGGACAGATCAACGATGATTTTCCAGGTTCCTGCGCCATCTTTTCCCGCCCGATATTACTCCACGCGTAAAATTAAGCAAAATTCTCCTCTCTCTCCCCCCCTCCCCGGCTTAATTTTCGAAGCAATGAGGTTCTCCAGCAGGGAGGAAAGGGCTGAAGAGGCGGCGGCTTCTTCGACATTTTCTTTTTTTTTTTTTTTTGCGCAGGCTTTCCCCCGCGTTCCCTTCCCGGCTCCCGTAAAGCTCTCGATCGTACCTCGGGAAAAATTGCCACGTGCATGAAACCCCGATAATAATGACCTCTGACTGCGGCTCCTTCCACTTTGAGCCTCCGACCTCGTCCTGCGGAGGATGACGAGAAAGAGAGCAGCACAAAAGGCAGCTTTAGGAAAGTGATTATGAAATTTTCCCATTTTGCGGGAGAACGAGAGCAAAAGCAACGCGTTTTCGGGTGAAACAATGGCGAAATTACACAGCGGAGGAAATTGTTTTTCCCTTGCATTGTAAGTGGTAGCACTTGAGTTTTCCAGGATGATGAATGATTGCGCCTTGGATCATTTTAACATCATTTCTGTTGTAGTTGACTCGCGAAGGAGAATGTGGCGTTATTAAAATCCGGTTTTATGTTCCCCCACAAAATCCGACGTTCCATTTCATCTCCTCTCAACCATAATATAGGTAGCTCGGATCATCTTTCAAATTCAATTCTAAGATTCAAACCGATTGCTTCGAGGCTTTCGGCTGCGGTTGCCCGTGTGTTTTTTAAAAAACTTCACCCGACGGTAAACAAGCTCCTGGTGCCTGGCTTGTGTCCAACTGGTGCCCAAGGGGAAGGGGACCGGAGGCAATATTTCAGTAGGAAGTTTTCAGCTAGC